>JAVKPL010010592.1:0-44812 GCA_032173675.1 Gastrolobium villosum
CTTTCTTTCCTTCTCTTTCTTTCTCTCTCCTTCTTAATGCGGGTGGGATTTATATAGATTTTGAATAAGGAATGTAATCATTACTTTTTATAAAAATCCAAGGAATCTAATCATTACCTTTATAAATAACTAAGGATTCTTGATCATTACGTTTATAAATTTCTAATGGATTTTAATCATTATGTTTATAAATATCGAAGGAATCTTTATGATTACGTTTATAAATATCTAATATATTTTATCTAAATATCTAAGATATAAAATATAGATATTTTATATTTTATTTATTATTATTATATATATATTTAAAATATTACATCTTGTCCAAAATTTAATTTTTTTTGGGTATATTTTAAAAGGGTTTTATGATTATTATATTACATAACCTAACTTTACTTTCTTACACACACCAAAGAAGAGAGAGAAAATGAAATGACGAAAGAGAAAAAAAAATATGAATCTCACATCTTTGATTTATGTGCAAGAAAGTAGAGTTAGGTTATATAACATAATAGGGAAAAATGTTTCTGCAGTTAATCCAGATAAGTTATCTGCATTTATTCCCAAAACGACGTCATTTTGGTATTGAAATTTAAAAAATTATTAATATAAAAACTATTATAACCCTGAAATAAATTAAAATTAAAAAAATACCATAATTTCTACTTTAAAATAACTTTATATTGGATCTACTACAAATAACTTATCTGGAGTACGCACAGAAAAATTGAAGCCAAACGTAATAAACGTAAAAGTCATTTTAAAAATCAAGGAATACACCAAACAAAAGTGGATCAATTTATCATTATTATTTGATTTTCCTACCGAGGTCAATTGGTCAAGTTATTCCAAATGTTAAAATCTATCAACCGCAATTAGTGGTTCCTAATTATCCGTGCATTCTTGTAAAAAAAAAATGCATTTTATCTTAAAATATTCTTCTATGTATTAAAATATCATATTTTTTATAAATTATAATTTATTTATACAGAAATTACGGGTTTCAATATTTAATAATTATAATCATAATTTTTTTAAAATTTAATTTAAAAAAATATTTGTAGTATAAGCAATTTATCTAAAAAGCATAGTTATCATTATTGAAAAAATGCCTCCTTAGATGTAGGTTCTAGTAAAAACTAAAAAATGATAATGGGAAAAAATAAATTGATTTTATATTGAAATTCTATATCGAATAAAAAGAATACAAAAAATAATTATTAAAAGATGAATTTTCCGTAACTAAAATATATCCCAAATATTATGATTTCTTATTTTTAAATTCTATTATTCGTCTTTTGTTTTTCACCGATAAGTATTTAAAAAGTCATAGAAAGGACACAGTGTGTCGCACTGCTTCTCTTTTCTTTTCCATTCAAAGAGCGTTTCAGAAGAGAGAGAAACTCTTCTAGAGAGAGAAAAAACCGCTGAGACATGTCTTCTTTCGACGCCTTCACCGTCGACGACCACCACTTCGCCGCTACTGAAGCCGCCGAAGAAACCTTCTCCAGCTATGGTGGCTTCTCCAGCTTCGCCGGCGAAGATGCCCCCGTCGATCACTCGGCGGTGGCGGCGGCATCGTCGCCGGATATCTTTGGTTTCAGCGATCCGGATCCGAGTTACTCTCAGTCTCCCTTTGAACATGTAGTAGAGAATGGGAATGAAAATGGAAACGGAAACGGATACGGCGACGGCGTTTTTGTCTCCGACGGGCCGGTGCTTCCGCCGCCCGGCGAGATGGGGTCGGAGGAAGGTTACGCCCTTCGTGAGTGGCGCCGGTGAGTGCTTTTGATTTCTCTTCTCTTCTCTCTCTATCTGTCTCTTTTTGCTTTGTTTTTATGTTTGTGGAGTTGAATTTGTTTAGTGAATTTGTCAGATCTCGTTTGAATCTGCATAGATCTATGGTGATTTTGCTTTCATTCTGATTCTGAAGTTTATTTCGTGCTTGATCCCAAAGTTTCCTCTTTCACTTGATTTTTTTTTTCATGGTTGCTCCTAAACGGTTTGGATTAGAAATCAATAATTAAGAAGCTGAATCGGTGAGCTTAGTTGTTCCAATTTCACTTGAAATAGTTACGTGAGCTGTCATAATTTTTTATTTTTTGAACTGTTGTGGGTTGAGATTTAGTATAATAGTATGCTTGGGTGGAAGCAATTGATTTGCATCCACCGATTTTTAGACTAAAAGGACGAAGCAGATTTGCTTGAACCTGCTATTGTCCTTCTGCTAGAAGTTGGATCTCTATGGTTATTGTATGGTGGGGTGCTTTTGAGGCCTTGAGGGTATATTTTATGATGCAAGAAAACTTTAGTTGTTGGATAGTAGCTCGGACTTGATTCCACAAATTATTGGATGTGTTTTGTGTGCTCATTTTCTTAATGGTGGAAGAATTATCATTGCTGATAAGTGAGATGATCATACTCAAGTTGACGATATTGAGTGTTCCGTGATAGTCTGTCCCCAGTTGAACTTAGATCAAGGAAGCAATTTTCAAATTACCAGATGATGATAAAGCTTGATGAGGATTTGAGGACATTTCTTGGGTTTTGTGAGTGTGCTGAGGAAATTATTACAAACATATATTGTGTTTGTTTTTTTTAGAGATATTCCAATTGGTTCATCGCTTCACGACTGGTCCGATTCGGGGCGGGTCCCTGAATTAAGTCTTTAAACCTCTCTCAAAGACGGTACTGGGAGGATCAAACACATGCTCTCATCCTACCTACTCAGTTCCCTGACGCCAATTGAGCTACCATCATTTGGTCTGTTTGCTTTTTAAATAGTATGTTAGAAGTATTGAAAATAGGTTGACGCGAAGTCCAACATAGCTATATAATTGTTATAGTTGCTCTGTATAATAGAGCCTTCGTTGTGCTATTGACACACATGAATTTAAATATTGTCTTTCTTTTCCATGCTATTCAACATGGTATTCCTCCGTGATCTGTCCTGCTATTGAGTTCCGTAAAATTCGGTGCACAGTAGAGAATGAAGTTTTGGTTAAGTAAGGCAAAATTATTGTTGAACCTAATTGTAGGACAAGTGTTTGCTTGCAGTATAATGTTTGGTCAATTGAGATTTAAGGTCTATTGCATGAAAATTTATTGATATGCCTTGGTCAACTCATAATGGTCGTTTTTTATATGCAGGCATGGTTTTCTGGAAAAAAAGTTGGTCAAGGATTTGGCAGAACTAGAAAGGAAGCTCAACACAAGGCTGCTGAGGATTCTATCAAACAATTGGCTGGTAAGTTATTCTAAATTTTTGAATTGTAACATGCTACAACATTATCTAGCATTGTTTACATTACAAAACTTAAAAATAGGTTGATAAGGAGTCCCACATTGTTGTACTGGTTTTATGTAATTGTTATAGTCGCTCTATATAATAGAGCCTCTCAAGTCCTGATATTCAATATAGTATTAGAGCCGTACCATCTTCCGTGACCTGTCTCCTAACTTTTCTGCTGCCGAGTTTCATAAAAATTTGAAAATCCGTTAATTATTTCTTCCTGAAATCCTGCACACGCTCCACACTTATTTCTCCTTGTGCTAGATCTTACGCAAGGGGAGGCGCATGATGCTTTTCCTTAGGCCACCATTGGTTCGTCTTGGTGACATGTTTTCTTATCAACCTATTTTCAATACTTCTAAAACTCCCCTAAAGCTTGTTATAAATGAACCCTTACAAATGGAAAATTATCTAAATAATATATTTGGGCTCCACAAAAATGGTTGCAAAGGCAACTCAGGGATGCTAAATACGTTGGAGGTATGAAAAATGTTGAAAAGATAACTTGGCAAGGTGGCTAAAATGACCATCAACCTGAAGAGCTAGTTGAAAAATATTGCATGCCCAAAGAAGAAGAGACTTCGCAGGAACGACTATCAACGGAAATGTCTTGGGAAGCAAGTATACATAACAACTAAAACTTCTTCAAGTTCATCAAGAACAACATTTGAAAGCTTCAACAAAACGAAAACTTAGGATACCCAACCAAGAATGTCTCGGACCAAATTCGACGGGGCTAGAGTTCAACGAAAGCACCTAGGCCTCCCTCCACCTTATAGCTTTAGCTTATAAGATAGTTGTTCTTTTGACATTGTATCAAAGTCTCTTTGACCAAGTGGTCAAGAGTTTGGACCTTGCTGCCCCATACTTTATTATTAAGTTAAAATTTAGCACAAGGTAAAATAGGCCTATACATTGTACATGTTTCAAGCTTGAAAGGCTCTTGGATGAGGAGATATCTTAGAGACCTAAAATGGTGAAATCATTCTTGGGCCTCCACCTAAATTTTAAGCTTCTAGGAGAGTGGGTCCAAAAGATCTTTGTGTGGGTATGTAAATTGATTTGGGGAAAGTAAATTGATTTGGGGAAATGGATAGATTATAATATGATTTACAAATTCTAGTCAGGTACTAAATGTAACCACCCGGTTGCGACACTAAACCATCTAAAATCTCCTATTAGACGCTAGTGTCAGATAATGATAAAACAAAGATAATTTTCAATGGCACACATGGCTTGGCAATGTTATCTAATGACCTTTTTCCTTTTTCTAAAAACTTGTTTCAGTTAGAATTATGTCTTGACCTTTCTGAATGTTTTTGTAGATATATATTTATGTCGTGCTAAGGACGAGTCTGGTTCCACATATGGCGATGTGAGTGGTTTTCCTAATGCAAATGACAATGGTTATGTGGGTAATGTTAGTTCTCTTGGTAATCAGCCATTTCCTAAAGAAGAGTCAGTCTCATTTTCAACTGCATCAGATCCATCAAGGGTTTTAGATCCTAGATTGGAAGTCTCTAAGAGGTCAATGGGTTCAGTCTCTGCCCTCAAAGAATTGGTAGGATTTTTAATAATTCAACCAACATATTTTTTTCCCTCGTATTTTTGTTAGCCTCTGGGAGTGTTTGTGTTATTGATTTGCTATAACTTCTGCATTCAATTTCTTCAGTGTATGATGGAGGGTCTTAGTGTCAGTTTTCTATCTCCGCCTGCTCCAGTGTCAACAAATTCAGTACAGAAAGATGAAGTACATGCTCAGGTTTGTAATCTAATGCTTCAGTGGTCTGAACTGATTGTGTTAAAAATACTAGTTTCATTGAATTGCAGATTGATTATGCCCCTCTTTTTCTAAACTGAGTCTTGTTTATTTATGTGTTTTAGTTCTTTATTCCTTCAATGGGCAGATTAAGATATACATTTTGCCGATGTTTTGATTTTTCTTTATATATTTGGTACATTAGGCAGTTTGGTGTCTCCAGGATGAATATCAGAATTAATGTTGCTTTCTCTTTATTTATGTGGTTTAAGTTAGAGATACATAAAACCACCTCACCCAACAGCTTAAACTTTTGAGTTGAATTGATTTTTTATATGGTATCAAAGCTTTGATGTTACGGGTTCGATCTTCACCGCCTCCACTTTCTCTAGTGGAATTTATTAGCGCAGGTAGGCTGGGCCTGATGCATCATCCACCCTTTAAGCCCAATGGGTTCTCGTGTGTGGGGGTGTGTTAGAGATATATAAAACCATTAATGTAGTCTTACCGAACAGTTTAAGCTTTTGGGTTGAATTGGTTCTTTACAGTTTATGATTCTTATGATTGTCCAGATACCTATACCTTGCATATTTTTGAGGAGGGAAGTTGAAGGGTGTGTGTTGGATGGAAATTCCCTTTTACTAATTGGAATCTGGTCTCTGGTGTACAGGGTAGTAGTTTTGTTAACAGCATACTTGAAGCCTGTAGGGCTTGTAAACTATATAAAGGAAGCCCTCTCTACCATAATACAATTCTATCTTGTTTTCCCTGCATTGTGACATCGCTAATTTGTTTTGGCATTTTCTTAAAAAAAAAATAAAAATCTCTGGCAGTATTTTAAACATTTTTTTCTATATTTTAGGTTGAAATAGATGGCCAGGTCTTTGGTAAAGGGATCGGATTAACTTGGGATGAGGCTAAAATGCAGGTATACTGTTTTATTTAATTATGAAACATTATTTATGGAAGTTTGTTTTCTTCCTTGAATTTGATTAACTTCATCACACATGGTGTTGGAGCTCTAAGATGAATTCGTTCTTCAGGCTGCTGAGAAGGCACTTGGAAGTCTAAGAACAATGCTTGGTCAAAGCATTCAGAAACGGCAGAGTTCTCCCAGGTCTATTACTTTGAATAGCAGATTGTGTATATTTGATTTTATTTACATGTTTTATACCTTTATATTCTGTTGTAGCCCGTATTGGTCATTATTATAAAGAAAACTGATTAGACAACGCCTATACAGATAGAATTGGCTTCTAACAATTGTTTGCTGATTTTTTTAATTTATTTTGTTAACCCTCTTTCAGTATTCCTTTTAATAACTATTTTCTTACTATCTTACTGTTCATTACATCTGTTATGTGAATCAGGTCATTTCAGGGATTGTCGAACAAACGTTTGAAGCAAGAATATCCGCGAACTCTGCAGCGGATTCCCTCTTCGGCTAGATATCCCAGGAATGCTCCACCAATTCCTTGAAAAGTGTAAATGGGCTTTTGAATCTCACTTACTGGTATGACTCTTGATGGTGCATGTATATGTTACTGATTCATCAATATGGTGAGTGGTTGTTGGGTTGTGGACCATTTCCACTTAAGTGGGTACTTGGCCTCTCAGTCTTTTTGTTACTGAGCCAAAGCCAAATAGAAACACCCACTTGTGCCAATGTAAGATCCTCACCGAACTGGGGTCATATACTGGTCAAAGAGTGTGTTGAACAATATTCACATCTTGGTCCTCCCATCCAATGCTGCAGTATTGGTTGTGTATCCTGGAAATGCTATGCTTTTAGGCCGGTTCACAAGACAAGATGATGATGATTGATGAGGCAAGTTCCATGATTACTTGCATTTCTGTGGTTTGTATACTTGGTGCAGCATTCACAGAGGAACCAATTGGAATTGAGAATTGATTCAACGTTTTTCTAACTGAAGTAATGGTACAACCATTCAGTACAGGTCTTTTTGATGCATGGAAGTCGGTTTTCATTTAACCTAATCGGCTAATAGTTTTTCATTCCACTAATTCTATCACCACACACTCCTCTCAAGATTATTGACGGAGTCTTTGAGGTTGGTGAATTTGCATAGTGTTGTAACTCACTGATGATGTATAATACAGTTTCTCAATTGTGATGATGATCTGTCAATTTTGTTCCAAAGTTTTTTGATGAGAGAATTCTTATGCAACATCTCAAAATTAGTGATGTTTGAGTGTATCTTAATTGGTAATAAAACTTGATAATATCTAAATAAATGCTTTGGAATTTGGATTGAGGGGATGGTAATAACCGAGAATCCATACATTTTTTATTTACAGAAAAGATGATAAAGATATGTTGGCTGCTTCACTAATAAATGTTTCCAAACACTACAAAATACAAATGTAAATGTATGGGGGTTCCAATTTTACTTTGTGAGTGGTTTGAATCGACAGATATTGTCTTCTGCGTCTAAGAAATCGTACACAGTATAGTCAGAAATTAAAAAGAGAAAATTCCAAATTATTTTTTTATTTTTTATTTTAAGATATTTCAATCGGTCCATCGTTTTGTGACTAGTTCGATTTAGAGTAGTTTTTGAAATTTAAACTTTAAATCTTTAAACAATATAAACGTAGGAGATATTAGTTACTGAAAATTTAAATTGAAAAGGTGAAATACGTTAGTCTTTTTGTCAAGTGAACTTCGTGATACTTAACCTGAATAAGTAGCATTTACATGCTTAGTTAGCACTCGCATATTTCTATTTGAAAATTTAATAGCAGAAACAATTTTAATTAACTTCCATTAGAGGAAAGGACGTGGTGTAGCTATTTCCTGTGGTTGGGTGGTGCTGATGTAGCTATTTCAGTGGCATGGACATGGAGATGAGTAAAAAGTTTGATAGAGTAGAAAATGACGTGATTTGTTCAACTTGTTGGATTTCATAACAAAAGAAAGAAGAAAAAGTATGTAAATAATATTGAGTTACGAAAAGAAACAAATCTGGTTAGAGAATTATAAAAATTACCAAATTCACGATTAATCTCAATTGAATCAGAATCCTTATTTTGAATTGAGAACAATCGGATAAGATTTGGCGTAGCGAAAGTTGGCCATACGAGTGATAGAACTCGTGTCTCTACTCAAGTCATGGGCACTCATGAATATCCTGCACCTGAATATATTGCAACAGTTCAGGTTTGCATTAACTGTAAATGGTATTTTGCTTTGTTTCTAAGCTTTATGGTTAGTAGTCTTTAATCATTTATGTCCATTTTAACATGCTACATTGTACAAGTCAATCCTATGAGAGTCAAGGTATAAATCCTATCTATACTTCAGTTTCTTCTCTTAGTGTAAATTATAAATGTCTGGCAACCAACATGGCTTGTCACACTGATACCTAGTGCAATGGGTTAATGATTTTCCTTCTGAATTCTAATCCATGTGTTTTGTCAAAACGGGAAAATATGTGCCTCAACTTTTAGATTCATGTTTTCTCTGTTGACTGTTCACCGTAGGATAGATCAGAAGCTAACTCATTTCACATGTCTCAATTTTTGTTAATAATCAAACTAAAGCTTTATATTTATTTTTCCTTTATCTGTTCTTGTTTTATAATTATTGTTCATTTATTGAACCCCAACTAATTTGAGATAAAGATAATGTTGATGCTAACCGTACTAAAACTTTGGTTGACAACCAAAAGTGATGCATACAACTTTGGGGTTGTGTTGCTTGAACTTTTTTTCCGGTAGATGTTCAGTTGATAGAACAAAAGCTGCTATAGAGCAGAATCTGGTAGACTTGGCAAAACCATATTTGGGTGACAAAAGAAGACTACTTATTTAGGATTATGGACGCTAAGTTGGAGGGCCAATACCCTAAAAAAGGAGCCTACATGGCTGCTACTCTTGCTGTAAAATGCCTTAGTGGATCCAAGGAGAGGCCTTCAATGACAGAGATATTAGAAGGGTTTTATAATTCTCATTCAACATAAGAATTCAAATTTTCCCACACACCCTTCGATTTCCATACTGACATGGGTCCTACATATAATTTTTTCTAACACATGGGTCCCACATACTTTTTATCTCTACAACATAAGATTTCAACTCTCATTTAACATAAGAATTATAAAACCCATATTAAAAACATTGGAACAGATCGAAGTCCCTAAAAATACAGGGCGAAACCCGCGCTCGGAACAGAAGAGTTGGTGTTTCTATAAGAAAGTCTCCTGCAAAGAATCGTTCCTCTTTAAATCATACTCCCATTGAATTCCCATTGCCATCTCCCAAACAATCTGCTCTTGTACACTAGACTTTGAACATAAAAAGGTGAATCTCGGTACATAAGGTTTCCCGACTTGCAAGGGTAAGAGTGAGGCTCCAAGATTCAAACTCGTGATCTTTCGGTTATAAAGAGCAACCTTACCGCCGCTCTATACTGGTAATCTACACTAAACTAAACTCTAAACATCTGTATATAAATTTCTTATCTTTAATAGGTTGCGTTTTTGACAGGATATAATTAGGTATGTACTTAAGAGTCTTAGACGCAATTTTAATTGAATATTAACACTATTTACACATGCTATAGAAACTTTGCATAGCAGTATTCTGCATGTTACTATTATTATTATTATTATTATTATTATTTGTGGTTTTCGTACTGAATGTTGGTTGACTATAGCTAATGTGATAATTAAAACTGTCCAATTTATATGAGGTTGTTACACAAAATGATTGAAGAAATAATTACAACATAAGCTATATGAAGGAGCCATGTTAATAAAAACACAGATGCTACATCCTTTTAGTTCTATCAGAAAACTTATAGGTTCTTCCATGTGAGCTCTGATTATGCAATCCCAACTTTTGCCTCCATTTGTTCTAAATTAACAACTTCAGCTATTGTTGGTCGCTGCTTGGGATTAAAACAGAGGCAGTTGAGTATTAAAATCTCCAGCAGAACCACTCCAAAGCTGTGTACATCGGTTTTAAATGAGAAACATTCTTTGGCACATTAGGTAGAGACAATGCTCTTCCACGGTGTCATTGAACATTACGTGGACCATGATTGTCTTACATGTACAACATTTAATTTTTTTTCGTGCTAACCATGATTAGTATATTGGATAGGGGAAGACAACAATAATTTTCATAGCTGATTTAGTACATATTAAGTGGTTAAGTGTATGCGCCTTGTCTTACAGTTACATCAACTGTAGTATCGAGACTTGAATAAAGAGTGATACAGTATTATTTCTAAATTGTATTAGTGAACCATTAATTAGAGGATTTGTACTAAACCACTAAAAGCAAGTAGTTACTTTGACTAATCTATGAAAGATCCAAATTTAAATATGTCAAATAAATTTCCAATCCCAATGATAAAAAAAATAAAAAAAATTCAATCAGTTCAATGGGAAAATTAGTGAAATGATCAGGCAACCGGTTCAAACCAAAATTTAATGATCACAGAATTAAACAGACGTGTTCAAAATTGGTTACTAATAAGTGATTAAAATTAGTTTCAACCAGTTTTTTGTTTAATTTTTTATTTAATATGAAGATATTTTTTTTCAGGCTTGTAAAGGTCCACATACCGGTTCCAGTATGGATTGCTATTATTTAGTGATCTGGAATAATATTATAATAACACAATACCCAAATTAAAAGCCTTCATCACTAAGAAAGAAAGATGACAGTCAACAAATGCTACTACCATTTCTTTATCTCTTAAAGCCTATCCAAGCAAAGCTCCTCAATATTAAAGGTCATATGACAGCAAGCTCCTTCTTTCACATACTTCTCACTTTCACAGCCAAGAAACTTCAGTCACACACAAGAACCAATAAGGAGGAATCTTTGCCTTCACTACGAAGAAAGACATCTCCCAAGTCGGTCATCTCTCCATTATATATACATATGTGTTAAACTCAAGGTACACATCTTATTCTACATAATAAAAACCTACTTGAATCATATCTGACTTGAGCATTAGAGTGTCTTGCAGGTACACTCCCATCTTGTTCCATTGAAGACCCATGGGTTAAAGCTGCTCCAACTGCAAGATGCTCTGAATCAATACAGTTCCAGGCCAATTGTGTAGAGGAAGATCACATGGTCAGCCCAGTTGTAAAATCGGTTCTAATCATTTAGGTGGTGTTTGGATGGGGTCTTTCCCAAATTTTCTTAGGCAAGTGAGAGAAGGATTCTAGGATAGAAATGTTTGGTTGAAAAGATTCACACAAAAAGCTGGTGATCCAAGATGTATAGGTTTCTGAATTTAAATGGAAAATGATAGGTTTCGGTATTGTTTAAAAAGCGCTTTCGTCCGTGGGTTTTTGTAAAACAACGGCTTTCCACTGTCTGAATCATTTTTGAATAACCAATATACCCTTTCAAAATGCAAGAGAGCTGTAAATGAATAATCAAACCATATTGCCTTTCAAACTTCACACCGATGGAAAAATTGAATATAATCGGAATCAGCCCAGAAAGATCAAACCCAAGTATAGAAACTCAAAACCAGGAGTAAAAATTCAAGCTTTTTCCTCATAGAAAGGGATAGTACATATATTCAATAACCCGTTTTGCATAAAATGAGTACCTCAACCGATATTCTTCCAGAAATGCTAACGGGGTAGGTTCAATAAAAGGGCACAATCCAAAACACACAATAAAATTCCAAATTCAACCAAAAAAAGAGGGAAAAAATGAGAGAGAGGAAATCGGAAATAAGAATCACATAAGTGACCTTGGATAGATTGAAGACTAATAAGCAAAACTGAAACCAAGAAGAAATCCTCAAATAATGAAAAGCTGAAGCAAACAAATATTAAGTTCTTTCTAAAGCAACAGAGATGATAGGATGCAATATTTTTCCCCTTTCGTGGTCGTTGGAAAGAGTCAAATATACATTTTTGTAATTTGACAGCTGTGGGGTTTTTTTATAATTTAAAATCAGGGTTATTTTAGTAATCTAAGATTGTTTTCCCATCTATATTTCACCTCCAACCAAACATACATTTCTTAAAATTTACCTAATTTTTTCAGTAAAGTTTTTCCCCACCAAAAAACTTTTTTTATCATTTTCTTATCTATCTGACTTTATCTAACTTTCTTACTATTTTTCTATCAATTCTATTTTCCTAGTATTCAAAAAATATCTCCTCAACCAAACGTCCCATTAGCATTTTTTATCATGGATTCTTTCATCTTACAACATTTATAAAATGTGGTCTTTTTATACTAAAATTTTACTTAATTTAATCTCTTATAATTTTATGTTAGTTTATTATTTTATATTTTAAAAATGTATATTTAATTACAACTAGTTTGATAGCGGTTCAACCACGGTTAGATAAATAAATCATAAACTAGTATTTTTACCGGTTTACTGACCAAATCAAATTTTGAAACATTAATGGGTTTATCCCGACTAATCCGATGCAGAATCTATGTTATACATCATGTGTACACAAAATTTGTTCTCCTTTGGATAAACTTAATTAAAATAGTTCCTTCATTCACGAGGTCTATATATGACATCTATTTTGTGGTCCTTACTTAAAATCGGAATTTTATCTAAAATTGAAAAGAGAATAAAAAAATCATAAAACGTAAAATATTAAAGTAAAAAAAAAAATCATAAAAAATTGATAAAAACATTTGAAATTTTGATAAAATCGGTTTAATTAAAAAAAATCATAAAATCATAAAAGCGCAAATTTAAATTGTGATTTTAAATACCATGGTCCAGTCAACAAATAAATAAATAACAATTAATCAGGGTTTGTGAAAAATCTTTCAAAAGCCCTAACAATGATCGGGGTAAGTGTTAAACCATAAAATTTACTGTATCATCAGGCAATATCTCCAGCTTCACAAAAAAATCCTAAATCACAGGGGAAAAACAATAGGGGGCTGAATCGAACAAATTCAAAATGAGTGAATTGGAAGAAAAATAATGAATGGAGAAGTAGTAGTTCGGTGACATGGTCAGAGATGTTATTCTGCCATGACTTGTGTTCCTCCATATAAGGCGTCAACCACTTGTGAGCCATCTCTATTATTGGAGGATTTGTTACGTGAATAGTTTTCTTTTCTGTCTTCTTGTATATATTCTTTTATATTTCAATGCATTTACAATTTTCTTTAAAAAAAAAAAATTCGGAAGCACTGTCCCTACCATATGCAGATATAAATAAATATTTTTGGGTCCGACCAGCATCAACCAACAATATCAGTGATGTGAAAAATGGATTTGTCGTGGTGGTACGTGGAAAAAAATTGCATGCATAGTGGAACAAAATTGTAGGAAAAAAAAAAAGGAGAAAACAAATTGAGATACTACCACATTCTCACTTGCGGTGGCCGAGTCGGACTCCAATTCTAGCTTGGGCCAAAAAAATTTAAGTGCATTTATTTTTTTAATTTTAGTTAGTTCATATAGTAATATATTTAAATTTTATTAAATACAAAGCACATGAGCAAATAATATCAAGAAGAGTTATAATTTTATTAAATATTTTTTAATTTTACTAAAAAGGTTTTATTTTTTTATACTAGTGAAAATTAAATACATAACCTAATACAACTTACCCAAATCTCTTACTAAAAATATTTTAAGTTTTAAATAGGGTCAAATCATAAATTGTATCCTAGGCCAAATTATAACTTTAACCCGAGTCAAATTATAATTAATTATATAATTATATATAATAAATATAGTTTGTTAAAATTTAACTTGGGTAGGGCCACACCCAAGATGTATGTAAGTGGCTCCGCCACTCACTTGTTTTGAAAAAATTATATCCGTGCTAGATTTAGGGAAATGTTTAGTGCTATTTTTTAACATTTAAAAATTTCTAATTAATAAATGGTCTTATATATCGTATTATCAGACATTAATATTTGACATGAATTCATTAGTTAATGTTTAACGTGTACTTTAATTTTATTAACTTCATAAAGTTTAGTATGTATTTTTATTAAATTCATAATATACATATACATTAATGTTTAAAAAGATTTTGATAAATCGGCTCGTCTTGTTATCATAAATTAATATCTGACATGAATCCATATGATCTTGCATGCAAGAGCAGAAAAAACATTGCAATCCAATCATTGTTTGATTCATATTGACTCGATAACTTTATTCAACCAAATAAAAAAAATCAGGTAACCCGAATATAATGTTGTTTGTGGGTTAAGATTCCCTTTGTGCGCCGTTGTTGTATCATCCTCATTAAGAATATGTTAAGTCGAAAAAACTTGAAAAACCATATATTTTTAATGGAAATTAAGAACTCCATGGTCTCTCATAAGGAATAGAAAATTCTAAATATAAAATAAATATTACATAAAACCCGTGCATCATACCATCTTCATAGGAATACAAATTCTAAATATGAAAGATACATTGTATAAAATAAGTGCATCATAGTATCTTCATAGATGTTTTTCAAAGTTGACTAGAGCAAAAAACAATTGATAGTTGTTTCTGATTAAGTTTTTGTAACTAGCTATGATTTCTCTCATTTTATGGCTTCTGTTTTTCTCTATTATTATTATTTTTTAAATAAAAGCATGGTAAAATTATTTTTTTCCTTTGCTTAAGAAACGGGTTTCTCTTCATCCTTACACCATAAATCAGCGTCAAGGGAAGGAATTTTGGCTATGTTTATAATCTTTAACTTTGGTATAACGAAAATGTGAGAGAAAAAGAGCGGGGAGGGACAGATAAGTGTAATGAAAAGTCTCTCTATCTGTGATTTTTTTTTTTAAATTAAAAAACAAAAAAAGAGTTTGAACATTTTGAAACCTGAAATTGAAATAACAAGCTTCAGTCTTTCACCAGAACGGGTGATAAAAGGTTATCTGATTTTATTATTATTAAAAAAAATTAAAAATTTATCGTATAAAATTAAATATGAAGAAATATGTTTGATAAATTCTATTTTGAGAATAAATTTTAAGAGTTTAAGGAGATTTCAGTGATTACAAGTATATTTGCACACAAATTTTAGCCAAGCATTTCAAATATTATCTAACCGCAGAACTACTTAATATATTAAAGTTGGGAATAATCCATTTACAAATTTTTTTTACAAATGTTTACGGATTGCAGGATATTCTTCCGGGAGAACATAGTGTAATCTAATGTTCTCCTTCAAGAAAATAATGTAATTTGTAAGAGTTTGTAAATATAACATGTCCCATTAAAGTTAGTGGGGGAAAAGTTTCTGCTTAATATATAAGCTACTTACGTCTGCTATTTATGAAGACAAATGTTACGGAAGCATTTGAAATTTGGGGCAGGTTATATTTACGACCTTTTTTTGTTTACAAACTAACTAAGTACGACCGGTCGTACTTAATGTAATTTACAAAAAAAAATTGTAAACGGATCTTATCCGTTGAAATTTTATCTAACTACATACTTAATATATTAAAGTTAGTGGTGGATAAGTTTCTGCTTAATATATTAATTACTCACGTCTTCTGTTTATGAGTATGCAGATAAATGTTAGCCTGTTAGGGAAGCATTTGAAATAATTAGGAAGGATTTGCTTTAGACAGATGGCGTATATATTCGATCGTATTGAAGTTGTTATGTTAACTATTGTTTTGTTTGTTAGCATGATGATGAATTTAGTTGCTGATTATATATAATGTTAACTATTGAAGTTGTTATGTTAACTAATGTTGAATACAAATTTATAATGTTGAGGGCTATTGTTCAGCCCAAATATTTGAAGAACTTAAACCAGCTTGATTAATTGGGTCAGAAGGCCTTGGACCCATTTCCTAGTTATTATTGGTAATTGAATGTTGTTGATCTTTTAGGCTTGGCTATATCAATATATGTGTATGTATGGTTTGAAAACACTGCTCATACAATCAATGAATGAAGAAATATTTTGAACCTTTACTCTTCCCCACTTTCCTTCCTTCTTTAGAATCCCCCCTATTGGTGTTTTCATTGCACAATTAATTTGTCTCCTTTCCGTCTTGATAGAATATGTTTTAAATAATAATTAATTAATTAAGGGATCAGATTTAATGTAAAAGGATGATTAGAAGTTACTTAGAATTAGGTACTTGGTGGACACTAGCTAGAATTACTAATTAGAAAAAGATTTAAAATTTAAGAACCGATTGAAATAACTTTCAAATCAGAATAAACATTAGTTACTTGTTTCCCATGTATTTCAAACACAAAACATAGAAAACAGGCATAGTTAATTTAACAAGTTGAACAAAAAAAGATCTAAAGAATCCTACAGCAATACGTACAAGTTTTCATAATAATGCTTATGCCATGATTAAGGCTAGGCATTTTTTAGAGGGTGGACAAGTTGTGAGATGGTTAATAGTGTAGAGGAACGGGCCGTTTTACACTCCTTAAACATAAAAGTGATTTTCCACCCTCTACCAAGCATCAATGAGAGAAAATCATAACCATTATTTCTTTTCCTTTTATTTTTTTTAAAAAAAAGACACAAACGCTGCCCTTATTTTCCAACTACTCAAAAGAGGCTTTTGCCCATAAGACAACAGTTTCCTATGTCTCCAATGAAAGGAAATTCTTAAACTACCATCCGATAAAGAATTACAACACTTTGTACTAAAAATAAAATAAAAAATTACAACACTAGTTGGGATTTTAAACCTTTGCAAGAATATCTTCTCTACAAATGGTCCTGAATTAAAACCCAAACAAAAGAAAAAGTCCCTGGAGCCATGACCCATTTTTGTACATTATATATTCCTAAGTCAATGGTTCATGAAGTTGAACGTCAAGAACAACTCTCACTGACCCAACAAATGCAGTTGTAGAAACTGGTCATATTCAATAGAGCAAATGGAAGTAAAAGTGATGGAACTTCTTTAATTACCTGCAATAAGCTCAACGATGACCCAAAAGTCTGCAATAATAAGATAAGAAGAAGAGGAATAAGCAGAAGAATAATTTATCTAAATTGAATATAGGTTGGTAATATGATTTATCCAAAATTGATTATAGAAATCACTAACTTTGATAAGCATATATGGTATCTCATTAGAGTGAATCAGGCCTAAACCATTTAATAAATTAAAGTTAGACATTAAATAAAATAATATATTTAATAATATGTTAAGAATTTCAAAATATTACATACTTATTTTTAAAAGTAATTAATTTTTTTTAAAAAAAGATTATTAATTTTTTCTTAATTAATATCTCTATAGGACATGTTAAGAAGACTCACTAATAAATTAATTAAAATATACGATATTTTATTTATTCTAATGTATTCAAGATACCACTTTTACCACAAAAATACTCCATGGGAAGGAAAGGTACAAACAAGGTTTAAGTAATTAATAGATCTTTGACATCCATGAGCTCTTGACTTAGTAGTAGGACCTACCATTTAAGAATACAATAAGATTTAAAAACACAATAAAAATATACTTGTAGTACTAAAGAACATGGATAAAGTTTAGTATTGGTGATTACCAAATAAAAAAGGTTTAGTATTGGTTAATGGAGGAAAAAAAATTCAGGAGATCGAGATAAGTCAATTGAGATTGTAGAGTTAGTTTTTTAATGAGCAAAGCTAGTACAACAAATTTCTCCTTGCCTTGAGGTTCATGTGGCCTCTCCAAAATCCTAATCGTGACAATTTATGAAGCTGAAACAAAAAATATTCACACATTAAACCCAATAAAAATTAAAATAATCAATTTCGTAGTAATAAATAGGGTTTTATAATTCTGATTCAACACGAGAATTATAATTTCCTACACACCGTTCGATTTCCGTGCTGACATGGGTCCTACATATAATTTTTTCTAACACATGGGTCCCATATATTTTTTATCTGTACAATATGAGATTTTAATTCTCCTTTAACATGAGAATTATAAAACCCTAATAAATATGATATTTAAAATATATATATATTTCTTTTTATAAAAGAAAAGACCATGTTTGGACTCTGGCATTAATGAGCGGGGAGCCGGTGGAAGTTAGAATTAGGTAATTGATTGACACTTGATAGAATTACTTATAGGAAAAATATTTAAAATTAAAGAACCGATTGAAATAAAATAACTTTGAAACTCAGAATTGCTATTTCCAAAAAAATTAAAGGGTAAAATACATAAAACCACCTTACATTTTAAAGCTTTTTGAACATCCTATACTTTTAATTCATATAATTAACCCCTTATATTATCATTTTAACAATTAAATTTATTTAGTCATTTTAAGACAAAAATATCCCAGTCTTCCAACTACATAACCTCTATCCCATCACTCAAATTATCTCCACATTGCCTATTAATGGAGGGTGATATAGAAATTCTGAAGTCAGTGAAGAGTACAAAAATCAAGACGGTGAACAAAATGCAGGAATGGAGATGGAAAGCTAAAGCAGTGGACAAATGTGATAGTTGGATACTTGTATTAAATTGGGCTCTACATCACTACTTTTATATAGAACAATCAAATAGTACCTCTTTTGGAATAAATCTAGAACACTGCATAACCTAGCTATTCGGAATTTATAACTCAAATATAATAACAACTCTTAATAGATTCTAATTATATACAGAGTCTTAATAAAATAAAAATTTCCTTCAAGAAACTAAACATCCCATCAATATACATCTGAAGTATCATCATTATCAAATGTTCAAAATCAATCAAAGAAATATTCTCAAATTAAAAATAGAGAAAAATATTTGTCTTTATAAAGAACATAAAATTATGTCATGTGAGAGAAAGATACAAGTTAATATTTACTTTATATTTTTTTTAAAAATCACTTATTTTTTCACCATAATTTTTATTATATTTGTTTTTCTTTCATTGAAAAAGACATCATTCTGTATCCTTTATAAGAATAAGCATCAAATCAAACACAGAAATAAACAAAAACAATTCAGCCCAACCATCAATGTCCCCTGCTTGTGTTTTGCGGAAATATTTAATATGGTCTGAATTTTTTGGTTGGTCCGAATCTCTTTAAATAACCTTGTGTTTTGCCCCTTTTCTCACACTGACGCCACGTCTCTCTCTCTCTTTCCTTTCTCTTTGCCGCCTTCAATTGCGACTTTCCACCACTAAGGCACTAACCCCATTCTCTGTCTTCTGCTTTATTTTCATTCAAACCAGGGCTGGCAATACGGGCCGGCCCGTCCCGACCCGCCCCGGCCCGCCACTGGCCCATTTAAAATGGGTTGGTCCGCCCCGGTCCGTTTTGACAAAATGGGTTGAATTGAGCAACTCGGCCCGTTTTATGAGTGGGTTGGCGGGCTACAGGCCAGCCCGCCTAAAATAAAAAAATATATAAAAATATAAAAAATATAAAAAAAAATACAAAAAAATAAGTTCTGCATAAAAACACATTTTTTTTTGCATAAAAGCATATAAAAATCTGCATAAAATCCTAATGTGCTTATGAAACCAAGAAGATTAATGTTTAATAATCTACATATAAATATGCATCTTTCAATCCAGAAATAATAATAAAAATTAAAATCATATCAAGGTAAAACAGAATAACAAAACAAGTAACAAAGTGTTGTATGAGCAGTCCACAACAATGTGAAAAAGCCACTTGCATGCAGAGAAATCTAGGGCACGAAGTTACATAATAATTGGATAACCTGAAAAAAGGGGGGCTTGGCGGGCTAGCCCGCCCCGTGGCGGGCCGAGCCCGACGGGCTGGTGGGTTTGGCGGGGCGGGTTTGGCGGGCTGGTGGGTTGAAAAACTCAACCCAGCCCGCCCTGTTTGGCTCAGCCCATTTTACCAGCCCTAATTCAAACCGATGGAACAAACACAATGTATCTAATATGATAACCAAACCACGAAAACCAATTTACATAACCAAACAAATTTTAAGAAAATTTTACATACATGACAGCCCAAACTAATTGAGATTTTTATGATCATCGTTTTTATTTATCTTTTTTGCATATTTAAATGAACAAAAAGTTAAAATTATGAAATTAAATTGACTCAAATAGCAACAAACACAAGAAAATTAAAGCATACCCATATGACAGATCATGAAATAGTAGAGCCAGCTTTGGGCAAAAATTATAATTGTTGATATGAGTATTGTAACAAACAACACGAATACCAAATTAACGTCGTCGGGGCGAGGGGTAAAAGGAGACTTAAAAATATGAAAGGTTTAAGATAGGGATATTTTTATGTTAAAATTACTCAATATGTTAAATTGTTATAATAAAATAGTATGAGGGGTTAATTGCTTTGATTCAAAATGTTATGTGAATTTTTTATTTTATTTTTGAAAACCATGTTATGTGATTTTTTGAAAGAGCACTATAGCAGTTAAATAGAGTGTTAATTTGCCAAAAAAAGTTTACGGCGATTTAACACACTTTTCTTTAGTATAAGATATCAAAATTGGTGAGAGAATTTTTATGCAATATATATACATCTATCTCAAAATTAGTGATGTTTGAGCGCATCTGAAACATGAAAATATCTAGATAAATGCTTTGGATTGAGGGGATGGTAATAACCTAGAATCCATACATTTTCGATTTACAGAATATTCTCCATGGAATATAATCAATGGGAAAAAAAATATTTAATGTTACTTTAAATAACTTTATTTATTGTTCAACAAAACGACGTCGTTTTTGAGTTAAAAAATTAGAATGATAAAGATTATTATAACACTGAAATAAATTAAAATTAAAAAAATACCATGATTTTTGTCCCAAAACGACGACATTTCGATGAACATTAGATAAAGTTATCTAAAGTAACTTTAGAAAACACAGACCTATAATTAATTGTCAAGCATGATTATAAGATTAGAATATATGAAAGGTAGTTAATAATTTATATCTGAAAAAAATGTAGGAATACTTCAATATTTTTTTTCTATAATTTAATTTAATTAATTAATTTATCAATAAAATTTTCTATAATTTATTTCTCTTTCTTCTTAAAGGGCAGTTATTGTGAAATAATTGAGTCAAGGGCACTTAAAAACAAAAGTCAATCGTACGGCGACTCCTGTCACTTGGCAACCCCAACTCATCCACTCGGGTTGTTTGAAGCTTACAGCATAAACGGTTGGAAAAGGACCCGATAAAAATGGGAATAGTCACCATTTTGCCACGGCAAAAAAAAATCATTAAAGACAACGGTAAATTTTATCAAAATATCACGTGATATATTTTGCTACACTATGTAGCAAATTATGTTTGCAAGTAATTCGCTATAATGTGTAGCAAAATATGCCATGTCAGAATGCTCAAAACCAAAAAGTATCATGTGTCAAAATTGTTGAAATTCGCTACATAGGGTGGCGAATTTCAACAATTTTGACACATGGCACTTTATGGTTCTGACGTTGCATGTTTCGCTACACTGTATAGTGAATTATTTGCACATATATTTCACTACACAACGTAGCGAAATGTGTCACGTGACATTTCAGAGAGAGAGAGAGAGGTTCATTCATCGATTGGAGAATATGATCATCTCATATGGTTCTCCCCCACGGATTACAGACAATCGCATTAACAAAATGCTAGTTGGGTGTTTGTGTTACCTTGTCAGGAGAAAGTTGCCCCTTGTTGATGACATGAGTACATGACTGAAATTTGAAGGCGAAAGAAGCAGAGAAAATTGGGGTTAATTTCGTAAAATAACATTATTTTTCCACTGATGTTTCTCATTAAATTCCGGTAATAATTATTTCCCGGATTTAAGTAAAATAACATTATTTTTTCACTGATGTTTCTCATTAAATTCCGGTAATAATTATTTCCCGGATTTAAGTAAAATAACATTATTTTTCCACTGACGTTTCTCATTACATTTCCGTAATAATTATTACCCGGATTTAAAAAAATTTCCTTAATAATTAGAAAGTTGCCCCTTGTTGATGACATGAGTACATGACTGAAATTTGAAGGCGAAAGAAGCAGAGAAAATTGGGGTTAATTTCGTAAAATAACATTATTTTTCCACTGATGTTTCTCATTAAATTCCGGTAATAATTATTTCCCGGATTTAAGTAAAATAACATTATTTTTCCACTGATGTTTCTCATTAAATTCCGGTAATAATTATTTCCCGGATTTAAGTAAAATAACATTATTTTTCCACTGACGTTTCTCATTACATTTCCGTAATAATTATTACCCGGATTTAAAAAAATTTCCGTAATAATTAGAAAGTTGCCCCTTGTTGATGACATGAGTACATGACTGAAATTTGAAGGCGAAAGAAGCAGAGAAAATTGGGGTTAATTTCGTAAAATAACATTATTTTTCCACTGATGTTTCTCATTAAATTCCGGTAATAATTATTTCCCGGATTTAAGTAAAATAACATTATTTTTCCACTGATGTTTCTCATTAAATTCCGGTAATAATTATTTCCCGGATTTAAGTAAAATAACATTATTTTTCCACTGACGTTTCTCATTACATTTCCGTAATAATTATTACCCGGATTTAAAAAAATTTCCGTAATAATTAGAAAGTTGCCCCTTGTTGATGACATGAGTACATGACTGAAATTTGAAGGCGAAAGAAGCAGAGAAAATTGGGGTTAATTTCGTAAAATAACATTATTTTTCCACTGATGTTTCTCATTAAATTCCGGTAATAATTATTTCCCGGATTTAAGTAAAATAACATTATTTTTCCACTGATGTTTCTCATTAAATTCCGGTAATAATTATTTCCCGGATTTAAGTAAAATAACATTATTTTTCCACTGACGTTTCTCATTACATTTCCGTAATAATTATTACCCGGATTTAAAAAAATTTCCGTAATAATTAGAAAGTTGCCCCTTGTTGATGACATGAGTACATGACTGAAATTTGAAGGCGAAAGAAGCAGAGAAAATTGGGGTTAATTTCGTAAAATAACATTATTTTTCCACTGATGTTTCTCATTAAATTCCGGTAATAATTATTTCCCGGATTTAAGTAAAATAACATTATTTTTCCACTGATGTTTCTCATTAAATTCCGGTAATAATTATTTCCCGGATTTAAGTAAAATAACATTATTTTTCCACTGACGTTTCTCATTACATTTCCGTAATAATTATTACCCGGATTTAAAAAAATTTCCGTAATAATTAGAAAGTTGCCCCTTGTTGATGACATGAGTACATGACTGAAATTTGAAGGCGAAAGAAGCAGAGAAAATTGGGGTTAATTTCGTAAAATAACATTATTTTTCCACTGATGTTTCTCATTAAATTCCGGTAATAATTATTTCCCGGATTTAAGTAAAATAACATTATTTTTCCACTGACGTTTCTCATTACATTTCCGTAATAATTATTACCCGGATTTAAAAAAATTTCCGTAATAATAAGACCAATATTTATTTGTTGACGTTTCTCATTGAAATTTTGTAATAATTAGCGAAAGACTGAAATTTGAAGGCGAAAGAAGCAGAGAAAATTGGGGTTAATTTCGTAAAATAACATTAAAATTCCGGTAATAAATTTCCCGGATTTAAGTAAAATAACATTATTATTTTTCCGGTAATAATTATTTCCCGGATTTAAGTAAAATAACATTATTTTTCCACTGACGTTTCTCATTACATTTCCGTAATAATTATTACCCGGATTTAAAAAAATTTCCTTAATAATTAGAAAGTTGCCCCTTGTTGATGACATGAGTACATAACTGAAATTTGAAGGCGAAAGAAGCAGAGAAAATTGGGGTTAATTTCGTAAAATAACATTATTTTTCCACTGATGTTTCTCATTAAATTCCGGTAATAATTATTTCCCGGATTTAAGTAAAATAACATTATTTTTCCACTGACGTTTCTCATTACATTTCCGTAATAATTATTTCCCGGATTTAAAAAAATTTCTCCCCCTTATAAGAAAGAGGTCAATCTCATCATTTTAATTTTCAACTCATGGCAGCTTCAACTCAATTTGCTACGATGTTGCTCACTCTGTTTTTCTGCCAATTCCTAACAGGTGACCCATTCATATTATTTTCATTAGTTTTGTGCGCTATAACAATTGATTAATGGTAAACTCACTTAGTCACTTCTTCACTATGATATGAGGAAAAAATATGTAGCGGTCCCTTTCTCTCTCCTCTTTCTGATATGAGGTTGTGTTTAACATTTAACTACAGGTTCGTCTTCAGCTACGATCACAATAAACAATGAGTGCATCACCACCGTCTGGCCAGTCATTCTATCAAGAAGCGCCCCACTCTCCACCACCGGCTTCATCCTCCCACCAGGCGAGGTCATCACCTTCACCCTCCCCGCTGCCTGGTCCGGTAGCCTATGGGGCCGGACTCTCTGCTCATCGGACTCCACCGGAAAGTTCTCCTGTCTCACCGGGGACTGCGGCTCCTCCACCATAGAATGTGCCGGCGGTGATGCTTCCTCGCCGGCCACGAAAGCGGAGTTCGTCCTGAGCAGCACCGCTGGCGGGTTCGATTTGTTCGATGTGAACCTCAACGACGGTTACAATTTGCCAATGATGGTGGAGAAACTGGGAGCAAACGGCACCGGAAACTGCACCCCGACAGGTTGCAGAGTGGAGTTGAACGAAGCGTGTCCCACTGAGCTGACGGTGATGAATCACGGCGACGTCGTGGCATGTAAAAGTGTTTGCGATGCACTTGGGACGTGCAAACCAAGCTTCTACCCGGAGTGCTTGAGCGGTGCATGTCCACGCGCTTGCGTCTCCGGCGATTATCTCGTCACTTTTTGCCCCAAACGCTTCATGAGGTAACCCTTTCCCCCGTGGAATGCAAACTGCGAGTCCATGATTCTAGTGTCTGCAAAATAACTGGTGATCTAAACCCAGAACTATTTTGACCCGAATTGAAACAAAAAAAACCCGTTTTTCATACCAAGAACTATTTTGACCCGAATTGAAACAAAAAACTCGTTTTTCAAACCAAGAACTATTTTGATCCGAATTGAAACAAAAAAAAACCCGTTTTTCAAACAAAAGAACTATTTTTAATATTTTAAAATAAATCTGTTATGAATCGATTCTAAATTTATTTGTAACAGGTTATAACCTGAGCCATGGACTTGTCATTTGTTTTTATTTTATTTTTTGGGTAAGCTTATTTTTTTTAACTAGTAGTGTCTATTGCTACATTTGATTCACAAACTTTTTTTAGTACAGTGATTATCACAATTTTCTATTTAATTAAATCAGTATAAGAAGTACAAAAATTAATGAATTAATAATAAGTATTTTTTTTTTAAAATGCCTTAGTGGTAGGGGTGTAAATAGGCCAGGGCAGGCAAGGCTTTGGCCTTCCTGGCCTAGGCCTGCATAATAAAATGGTCGGCCTATCTGGCCTATGAGCCTATCAAAGACTTATTATAAAGGTCAAGCCTGCCCTGTTATTTAAAAAGAAAAGGCCTACATGGCCTATGAGGCCTTTTAGGCCTACCATATTGCAAATAAAATAAATATAAAATATCTCATTAATTAAACAATATTTCCAGCATGGATCCAAATTATAAAAAGTCTATGACAATTTTTTTAACAAGAATACAGATTATAAAAATTCATGACAACAAAAGATTGAATTTTTCTTAGCACATCACAATCTTCAAGTGAGTCTTTCAGCTTGATTATTTCCACTATATTTTCGAACCTGCAAGTAAAAAATCAGAAAATCTAATTAGTTATGCATTTCACTATGTTTACATTATGAATTGCAATATATAAACATTTTCAAATGAGTTGTTAAAGAAGCAATTTATACCTTTTGTTTTTTTCTTCAAATCATATTTATTTCATAACAATATTTCCTCGATTAAATTAATGCTTCGACAGTCTCCTCGACTAAATTAGCACGATAATATTATATAAAAAATAACTTTTAGAATATAAATAATATTATATAAAAAACAATTTTTTTATTTAAAAATTGAAACAGGCCGGCCTACAGGCCAAAAGGCCAGGCTTTTTTAATTTGGCCTACGGCCTTGTTTTTAAATAGGCTCACATACAAGCCTTTACCTGGTCTAATTACTTCGAAGGCCGGGCCGGGCCAGGCTTTTCATAGGCCAGGCCGTAGGCCCCTGTAGGCCGGCCTGGCCCATTTACACCCCTACTTAGTGGTATTAAATCAATAACTAGTTAAAGATAACGTGTACCTTTTTAATTTGTAATTTATGATCAGTTTTAGAAGCTTTGAAGTAGGGCTGGCAATACGGGCCAGCCCGTCCCGGCCCGCCCCGCCCCGCCACTGGCCCGCCCAAAATGGGTTGGCCCGCCCCGGCCCGTTTTGACGAAATGAGTTGAATTGAGCAACCCGGCCCGTTTTATGAGTGAGTTGGCGGGCTATGGGCCAGCCCACTTAAAATAAAAAAAATGTTAAAAAAAAAACAAAATTAAATTATGTATAAAAACACATAAATTTTTTTGCATAAAAGCATAAAAAGATCTGCATAAAATCCTAATGTGCTTATAAAACAAAGAAGATCAGTGTTTAATAATCTACATATAAATATGCATCTTTCAATCCAAAAATAATAATAAAAAATAAAATCATATCAAGGTAAAACAGAGTAACAAAACAAGTAACAAAGTGTTGTATGAGCAGTCCACAACAATTCGAAAAAAATCATTTGCATGCAGAGAAATCTAAGGCACGGAGCTACATAACAATTGGGTAACTTTAAAAAAACAAGGGGCTTGGCGGGCTAGCCCGCCCCGTGGCGGGCCGAGCCCGACGGGCTGGCGGGTTTGGCGGGGTGGGTTTGGCGGGCTGGTGGGTTGAAAAACTCAACCCAGCCCGCCCTGTTTGGTGGGCGGGGCGGGCCAGCCCGACGGGCTCAGCCCATTTTGCCAGCCCTACTTTGAAGTGATAAGTAGGGCCGGCAAAATGGGCTGAGCCCGCCAGGCTGGCCCGCCCCGCCCGCCAAATAAGGTGGGCTGGGTTGAGTTTTTCAACCCACCAGCCCGGTGGGCTAGCCCGCCAAACCCCTTTTTTTAGGTTACACAATTGTTATGTAGCTCCGTGCCTTAGATTTCTCTGTATGCAAGTGGTTTTTTCGAATTATTGTGAACTGCTCATACAACACTTTGTTACTTGTTTTGTTACTCTGTTTTACCTTGATATGATTTTATTTTTTATTATTATTTTTGGACTGAAAGATGCATATTTATTTGTAGATTATTAAACACTGATCTTCTTGGTTTCATAAGCACATTAGGATTTTATGCAGATTTTTTTATGCTTTTATGCAGATTTTTTTATGTGTTTTTATGCATAATTTAATTTTTTGTATATTACTTTTTTATATATATTTTTATTTTTTATTTTAGGCGGGCTGGCCCGTAGCCCGCCAACCCACTCATAAAACGGGCCGGGTTGTTCAATTCAACCCATTTTGTCAAAACGGGCCGGGACAGACCAGCCCATTTTGGGCGGGCCAGTGGCCGGGACGGGCTGGCCCGTATTGCCGGCCCTAGTGATAAGGTATAAAATTAACAGGATACCAAAAAAAAAAGGTATAAAACTAACAGTAAATACCCTTTTTTGGTTACTCAAAAAAAAATATGTAATCCATTTTTAATCCCTTAAAAAAAGTATCTATCATAGTTCTTTTTTAGGAGTAATATGAATTTTCTTTCAATTTTTTTTGAAGAATTAAAATAAATTCTGTGTTTTTTTTTTTTTTTACAACCCAAAAGGGTATTTATTTAATAATACATGTACTGAGTAGCATTAAAAGTTAAAACCTCGTCCCGTGTATATTTGGCTATATTTTTGCGTTACAAGCTATGTGGAATTTTCGTAAATTGCTCTTCTTTTTAAAAATAAAATAAAATTGGTGTTTGAATTTGAATGCAGATCCACCATGTCCGGAAATGGAGAAAACCAAACTGCAGTGAGCTCAAGCAGCAAAGTAATAGCAATTATTGTCTCTATTATCTCAATGTTTGGCCTAATAACATATTGCAAGCTGAGGGTTTATTGCAAAACAAAGAATATTGGCATGGACGTCGAGCTAGGTAGCAGCAGCTAGTAACCCAAGTGGAAGCACCAAGGAATAGTGGCATGCACTTCCTCTTCGGAACAACATCTAGGGGTCGTTTGGTACGCGGCATTCTGTAGGATTTCTAAGAAATTGAATTTTTTATATATTTTAAATTTTTATATATTATTGTAAACTGAATATTTTCATCATATTTTTTAAAATTGAGATTCCGGATAAAAAAAAAATTCTCCTATACTAAACTCCTTCGAAAGCAACCCCAACTCATCCTCTAGCATTGTTTAAACTTTAAAATTAACATCATAATTGAATCGTTTCCACAAGGCTATAGGCTCAAATTTCAGTATTATTATCGTGTTAAAAAGAATAAAGTTACTCTATTCACAATCTTCACGAGGATATTCACTCTCTTCAATTGCGACTTTCCACCATTAACCTCATTCTCTCTGTTTTAGTATATAAAAATTAGAGCTTTTGGGTATGAATCAAAGTGGTGGGACAAAGGACCCAGACGGCGAGCTCGTGACTCTTTTATATGCGATTAATGTATTTGGGGCTGGATCATCTTATAACGGTGCAAGAATAATAAATCTTACACCAAATCTTAACCATTGTTTTTTTACATTTAACGGTTAAGATTTATTAGGTCTCACTCATTAATTAATTTTTAATTCCCAATAAATCTCAACCATTTGATGCATGGAAATCAACGGTTAAGATTTGGTGTGAGATTTATTATTCTTACATCGGTGTAAGTTGATCCTATCCCATATATTTTGCTTCATTTTCATTCAAACCGATTGAACTATAACCAAACCACGAAAAACAATTGAAATAACCAAACAAATTTCAAGAAAATTTCATATACATGAGAGCCCAAACTAACTGAAATTTTTATGAGGGAGTTGATGCAATAGGGAACAAAGGCTATGGGGTTTATGTGTGTATAAGTGATGGAGAAAGACACCAAAACTACATGCACTGATGGAGAAAACCCTCGTTTCTTAGAATGCATAATATGGTCTCACTCACTTATTTTCTGTCTTCTTCTTTTTTATTCATGGTATTTATTGTAAAAGGATTCAGATTTAAATAATAATTAATTAATTAAGGGATCAGATTTAATGTAAAAGGATGATTAGAAGTTACTTAGAATTAGGTACTTGGTGGACACTTGATAGAATTACTTGTTGGAAAATTATTTAAAATTTAAGAACCGATTGAAGTAACTTTCAAATTCAGATTGCAACAAACATTAGTTACTTTGTTTCCCAAAAAAAGTACTTCAAACACAAAACATAGAAAACAGGCATAGTTAATTTAACAAGTTGAACAAAAAAAGATCTAAAGAATCCTACAGCAATACGTACAAGTTTTCAAGAGTTCAATCTATGGTCTTTGACAATCTTTGTGTTTCATAATAATGCCATTATTAAGGCTAGGCATTTTTTAGAGGGTGGACAAGTTGTTGTGAGATGGTTAATAGTGTAGAGGAACGGGCCGTTTTACACTCCTTAAACATAAAAGTGATTTTCCACCCTCTACCAAGCATCAATGAGAGAGAATCATAACCATTATTTCTTTTCTTTTTTCTTTTATCTTTTTTTTTTTAAAAAAAAAAAAAAAGACACACAAACACTTCCCTCTTTATTTTCCAACTACTCAAAGAAGCTTTAGCCCATAAGACAAACTCTAAGACCAAGACAACTGTTTCCTATGTCTCCAACGAAAGGAAATTCTTATACTACCCTCCGATAAAGAATTACAACACCTGTTGGGATTTTAATCCTTTGCAAGAATATCTTATCTGCAAATGATCCTGAATCAAAATATTCAAAACCCAAACAAAAGAAAAAGTCCCTGGAGCCATGACCCATTTTTTTGCAAGAACTTGACCACGTCGCAAACTTCTTCTCTTACTGCTTGTTTTTTTAACTAGGCTGAAAATCCAAAATTTGGTCCTCTCATTCTTCTTTGTACTTTTCTTCCTCAGGATGGTGAGTTCGTGGTCGTCGACAAAGTCCATTTCCAACGTCACCATGAGAATCTTTGTAATTGACAGCTTCCTGGTGGGGCTTTCTTGGCCTTTTTTGGGATTGGAATTCTAACATAACTGTTCATATAAGAAGAAGAGGAATAAAGAAACGTAAATGTAATCCAAGTTGATTTTAACGTGTAACTTGTTAATGAATTAGGATTCTAATAGGGTTAATAAGGTTAAAATCACTAAGGAATTAGGGTTTAACTAATCATATAAAAGATGATGAATCGTTTGATCAACTGAATAAGTAAACGTAAATGTAATCCAAGTCACGAGGTGGGAATCATAAAGGTGTTTGTTTTTCTCTACCACATTTTCTCAACCTTTAATCTTCTGTTCACGAGTTTCTAAACAAACTTTTGAATCATTTACATTTTCTTGAATTGTTCTCATTTATTTCACAAACCACAATTGTTCTTAAACCACTTTTATTAATCCAACAACAAGAGAAGAATGGTTAGAACAATTTCGGTGCCTTAATTCTCGTGGAGACGATACTCTATTTATCATTTTATTACTTAGAACGATCGATACACTTGTCAATTTCGCAACAGAGATTTAAGTTGAGGATGTTATAAATAATATTGATTGTTGGCTATCCATGACCATTATAACCGTTGAATGTTCTCTTACAATTTAATAAGTAATTGTAGTCATTTATCCTACCGTAAGTGTCCTTGTCTTATGAGCCTATAAATAGAGGCATCAAAGAGTATGGTAATATAATAAGAATATATTTTCCCTATCTCTCTTATCTCCATATCTTCTCCTATTTATCTATAAGGAAAAGTGTTTATCCTTTTAAATGATAAAACTTATATCATTTCACTCTCATAAAGAGGTAGGACTCACACTTTTATTTTATTTTTTGTCAACTTTCTCTCCTCCTTTATCTATCTCTTTCATTCTCTTAAAATGACACAACCTTACATCCTTTAAAATGACACACACTTTACCCTTATCTATATTTATTTTACGGCACGTTATTAGCTCGAGATGAGTCTCTAGCTTTACACGTCCAATTTGGCCAATACCACCCACCAACTAACTGAAGATTTCCCATTTCATTGTCATTCTTTAAAACCAAAATGACCTCAACTTAAATTATTTTTCCCTTGATCAGAGCACTATCATTCATAGTTGCCCATGTCATTATTTATTATTTTATAGGCTTCCAGAGCCTTATGCAATTTGCTTTACGTAGGAATAGAATACTATACTCCCCAGGCACACTCATGCTAACGTTTCTGTACACGACACTTAATTTAATTTTCTATATTTTCTCTTGATCTAACAATTGTTTAGCTAATATATATATATATATATATATATTTTTTTTGATAACATAGCTAATATTTTTACAAAACGCCTGAAATTTTAGGCTGTTAATGGATAGTTAGTGCTGCTCTCTACATACCAAAGATGGTTTCTAGCTTCTCAGTTAATGGCAGGTAAGTCCCCTTCTTTGCCATCACATCACTGCAAATTTTGGTTAAATTATTGTTTGTTTTGTTGTTGATTTTTGGTTGATTTATTTATTACTAAAGTTGATAGGGAGATATATATAAATTGGTTTATGCAATGTGTGGTTAAGCTTCTTGAATAAATATTTAAGAAACAAATATAATGACACAAGAGAAAAGCTCTTGCTACCTTGACCAGGCTAACATGAAGGAGATCTAAATTCCTATTTTCTTGCTTCTTCTGGTTTATAATAGCTATCGAATTCTGAGGATGCATTGCTTTGCAACATATAGCAAATACACATTCAATTATGTATGTATGATTATCATTTGCAACTATTAGAAATACAAGTTAATTATATTCTCCAACCATATTTTTTTTTTTTTATAAATCCCCAACCATATTCTTACTATTAAGGGAAAACTTCAAAAAACCCCAAGTTTCTTTAGAATCACTTATCCCCTTTCCCAAAAAATTTAATCATTTACAACCGAACTTAAAATTTTTTTATCACTTATCCCCTGACTTGATTTTCCATCTAAAATTAAAGTTAACAGAATTAGTCTTTTTAAAAAATACCAAAACTACCCTTAAAATAAATAAAAAATTAAACTTGACACCTTATTGCTAGCAAAAGATAACACGCTGCATATAGAAGAGGACTAAATAACACCGGCACATTTTTAGAAAAGGACTACAGCAAACTGAAAAAGTAATAATTTAGAGCATAAACCCATAAAGGAGAGGACGATAAGAGGACTCGGAGTAGGGCCCATGTTTTAGAATCTCATATAAACACAAAATCAGTACACAACATAAACACGGACCAGCCAACGTGACAAATTGTGTAAATGCATATATACAAGTAGATAAATTTTGATCAATTAGTCTGCTTTTATTACTAATACTGAGAGGGAAAACCCAAATAATGTAGCAATCTAACACACCTTTAATTTCCCATAATTTATTCATGATGCCCAAGAAGGATTTTTAGACCATCTACATGGATTAGTATGAATTAAATCCAAATGCTTCTCGATTTACGTGTTTGCACTACACTCGGTTACTATCTTATATATGTATATGGATTTTATTTTTCTTATGTTACATGAGACAAGACAAATTATCTCATGCAACACACAAAAAGTGGATGAGACCCACTAAAAAGTGAGAGAGAGAAAATAAAAAAATGGGTCCCACTCATTTTTTGTGTGTTGCATGAGACAACTTGTCTCATGCAACATAAGAAAAAATAAAACCCCTATGTGTGTGTATATATATAGGGTCAGTATCATTTTACACTCTTAATCTTATCCGTTGATCCCACTTATATTTAAGAACTCTAGATTTTTTAATAATGTGAGCCATCGGATACAATTGGATCAATGGTCAAGATTGAGTGTAAGACTTCTAACTCTTACACCGATATAAGAATATCTTGTCTCATATATATATAGGGGCAAAATATTCTTACAATAGTGTAAGATTAGAAGTCTTACACTCAATCTTGAACATTGACCCATTTGTATCCAATGACTCACATCACTAAAAAATTAGAGCCCTTAAATATAAATGAGATCAATGGTTAAGATTGAGAGTGTAACTTACGCTTGTGTAAAATGATCCTGACCCCGTATATATATATATATATGGGAAAAACATTTCTCAAGCAGTTTGAGATAAGCTTATCTCCGGCTAACCCCAAAACTACGTCGTTTTGATTAATGAAGGGTGTTTATGTAATCTTAGGTGAACTAATGAAGGGTGTTTTTGTAATTTTATTTATTTTTATATCATATACATTTTACTGAAATACCCTTCATTAATTCACCTAAAATTACATAAACACCCTTCATTAATCAAAACGACGTATATATGGAGATAAATATATATATAAATGTTTATATATATATATATATAAAACTGATTTCAAATTCAAGAACTCGTAAATGGTTGCTGATTTCAAATTCAAGAACTCGCTGATTTTCTTTAAGGGTAATTTTGATATTTTTTTAAAAGATTAACTCAATAACTTTAATTTTGGATGGAAAATCAAGTTAGGGGTAAGAGATAAAAAAAATTTAAGTAAGGATGTAAATGATGAAAATTTTTGGGAGGGGGTGAGTGATTCTAAAGAAACTTATAGCGGGATTTTTTAAGTTTTCCCTACTATTAATGAATAATGAAAAAAAAATAAAGTTGAATTTCTTTTTATTGAGAGTTAAATTCTAAATGTAGGATTGAGTCAAATTCGTATTAAAAAAATGTTGGTTTATTCAAATTTTCTTTTGTGATGCATTTCCCTGGTAAATTTTAGTTTATTATATTATTTTTTTTGCAAACTTGAATAGTGAATTTTGATTTTATCCCATTGGATTTTTCTGGTAAGATTTTTAATGAGACAGCATCTAATATGTATTTCTCTTAATAGGATTATTGGATATCTAAGATGGTTATAAATAATATTGATTGTTAGCTGTCCATGATCGATCGCTGAATGTTCTGTAATAATTGAATAAGTAATCAAAGGGCATAATAATATAATAAGAATATATTTCCGTTGTCTCTCTTTTATCTTCATATTTTCTCCAAATTATCTATATTTATTTTATAACAGAGGGACGTATATTTTAATTTGTAATCCTAGATGATCTCACGTAATTGAAATTTTAATATAAATATTGCTTATTGTAACATCCTCTATAATTTAATTACTATAAAGAATCTTACCTGAGTTCTTTAAATTATATTTTCTTGTATCATTAGATAAAAAAAAAAAAAAATAGAGAGGTTGCTAACGTTATATAGATATAAACTGATTTTTCTAAATTTACTATTAATGATAAGAACAATTAAAAAGAACTATATAAACATCTACCAACATCACTTTATATATATCATTGAGTCAAATACATACTACACTAGTCCTACATCCTACTATATATTACATCAATTTACTTATATTTTACATCCTTGCATCACATAATAATACATTATATGGGTCTTATCCTAATCTAGTCTATATGTGTAGTCGTGTAGGTCTCAACACTTTCAGCATAGAATATTGCAGCAGCTCATTGATTTTCTACTACAATATAGAATTCCATGCGATCATCGTAAGAGAAAACATTGATATTCCATCCTTCACCTGACAAGCTTAGACTAAGCATTATGATTTTCTAGAAAGGATAGCAACACAAATAAAACATGAGAAAATTTCTCAGTAATATTGAGTTTCTTTTTTTTAACTATAACCATTTTCAGCTGTAGTAACAGAAAATATCATTCTCTCAAATAATAGAAAAAAAATGAAACAGTAGAATAATAATAAACACTACATTGTATAATATTTAACTGAAGCTATTTAAATACCCAATTTTTATGGGTCTCCTGCATGTGAAAAGTTCTATATGGTAGAGCTCAAACCATGATAAGGCATCCCTTACCCTTTAACTAACTGATCCCAAAATTTTATGGATCAGTTTACAGCAATATCTTATAGTTAAAATTACACATTCTTTTAATATTTATTTGGTACCAAATAACTCATCAACTAGTAATCAACTACTTAAAAAAAGAGTAAGATCTTAGGACTAGTTAATAATAAAGCTAAAGATATGAATAAAATCAAGTAGAAAAGAAATTTAAGAAAGGAATTTGGCAGAATAACAGTACCGTTAAAATTTTCAAATGAATAGCGAAAAGAAGAGAAAATTTTTATCTCTCAATATTACCTTTTTCTTTTCTTTTCTTTTCTTTTTTCCTTCTCTTGGCCTCTTTTTTTTCCGCTACTGTCTCTTCTTTTCGCCTCTGATACTCTATTTTTCCCTTCTTCATTCAACAACCTCACTTACATAATATAGGCAATCATATTCACTCCTTTTTGACTTGGCCTATCATTACATATATTTAGATTCTAATCAAACTAAATGAATTTTCTTTCAAATCTAACTATCCTTTAACAAAACAATCATTACATATTAAGAGATTCTTATCACATCTATCTCATCTTCCATGTTGCCTCTTCTAGATGATTTATTATTCCTTATTGTTATTATTATTATTTTTATCAGAACAGGTTCTCTCTCCTAGTACGGTGTGGTTCGAGGACGAACCAGGCGGAAGCTAATGGACATGTAACATCCTGAGCGTTGACAAGGGCGGGGAGTGATCGCCAGTGCGAAAGAGCATGGACAAGGAGCGGCTTCTGACAGGCTTCAAGCGACGGGGTACATGAATGAATCGAATCAACACTCGAAAGAGAGGGAGTCCAGAGACTGTACTGGTATGGGACGACACAGTTGAGAATAACTTATAAGAATTGATTGGTACTATCTATACTAACAAGATGCATCTACTTTTAGATAACCCGGAACAGAAGAACTCCATAGTAAAGTGTGCTTGACTTGGGGCAATTCTGATATGGGTGACCTCCTGAAAAGTTTTTCCGATAAGTGTGCGACTGAGGATAAAACACGCTGAAAAATCTCATATTAGTGTGTGGGAACAATCGTTGATCCTTGCAAGTTGCCAGGCGTTACACTTATCGGCAATGTTTACAATTTTTTTCTGCTGATTGTCTCCACTTGCAAGAGACTTGAGATTTATTTATTTTTTTGGTAGAGTGACTTGAGATTAAATTGCCTCATACATGCAGTGAATAATATTTATTTTTATTTTGAATATGTTTAAATTTTTTATTAAATATATATTTTTTATTTAAAAAGTAAAAGCTTAATTAACTGTTTAATTTTTTTTATTTTGAAGTTAAAAACAACAATTTCATTAAAAAGGAAAAAAAAAAACTCTAAAAAAGAGTTATCATACAAGGGTACATTTTTAAAGCTGAAAACAAAAATGCATCCTTGATATTCAGATGTTAAATACACGAGAATTCATAAGATATATAATAATTCTTGTGTAACATCCTATACTATTGACTAACATGGAAGATATCACATTAATTCTTATGTGAAATTTTAACGCAGTATATATGAAATAAGTCATATGACAAAATACCCATAAAATCTAATTATACAAAAGTCAAATTCACTATTACATCATAAATACATCATAATCTAAACTAAAAAGAAATATTTTCTTTCTATTAATTTGCTCCACTAAGCTCCATATAATCTTCAAAGTCTTTAACCATCGTGCTTTATCCTACTCCAAAGATACATATACTGGTCTGTTTAATCTGAAAATGTTAACATAAAAATAAACACACATGAGATAAATCTCATTAATATTGGGATTTTCGAACTATAACCAATCCAACCACTTTAGTGGAAAGTATCATTCTCACATAATAAATTTTATAATAAGAAAATAATATCATAAACAATAAATATTAGCCTAACCTTTGTGGGTTCTTCATTTATTTATACCCAAACTTTTGTGGGTTCTACCCAAACTTTGTGGGTTTTTGTATGCAAACATATATAGGAACATGTAATCTTTAACTGAAATGACTAATGCTCAATTATGTGAACGTCCAAATTATATGGGTTCTGTATGTGAAAGGTTTTGTATGGCGGAGCTCAAGCCATGATAATGCGTCCCTTACTCTATAATCATTCTGATCCCCTTGTGGGTGAGTCACATCACAATCATTTAATAAAAGATTACATATTCTATTAGTATTCATTTGGTACCAAAGAAATTCTTTAATTTCTATAAACTTGATTCAAGATCATTCTCATATCTAATATAAGTAAATTCATCAAATTCATAAAGCTCAATATAGAAAATAAATTAAAAGAGTAGAAAGATTTCACAAAAAAAAAAAGTAGAAAAAATTCATAAAATAATTTTGGCAGAGTAACGGCATGTTTACAACTTTTAAAGAAATAACTTTGAAATACTAACTTTTGACATGACAGATAAAAAACAGAATCAACATAATTTTTCTAAAATATCTAAAAATTAATTTTAAAAGTAAAGGAAAGAATGAGTTGCTTAATCTCAATATTACCTTCCATCTTTTTCTTTTTTTTATTCTTTCTTATTCTCTTCCTCCTCCTCTTATTGTGCCTCTCTCTCTCTCTTTCTTTCCTTCTCTTTCTTTCTCTCTCTCCTTCTTCTCAATGGGGGTGGGATTTATATAGATTTTGAATAAGGAATGTAATAATTACTTTTTATAAAAATCCAAGAAATCTAATCATTACCTTTATAAATAACTAAGGATTCTTGATCATTACGTTTATAAATTTCTAATGGATTTTAATCATTATGTTTATAAATATCGAAGGAATCTTTATGATTACGTTTATAAATATCTAATATATTTTATCTAAATATCTAAGATATAAAATATAGATATTTTATATTTTATTTATTATTATTATATATATATTTAAAATATTACATCTTGTCCAAAATTTAATTTTTTTTGGGTATATTTTAAAAGGGTTTTATGATTATTATATTACATAACCTAACTTTACTTTCTTACACACACCAAAGAGGAGAGAGAAAATGAAATGACGAAAGAGAAAAAAAAAATATGAATCTCACATCTTTGATTTATGTGCAAGAAAGTAGAGTTAGGTTATATAACATAATAGGGAAAAATGTTTCTGCAGTTAATCCAGATAAGTTATCTGCATTTATTCCCAAAACGACGTCATTTTGGTATTGAAATTTAAAAAATTATTAATATAAAAACTATTATAACCCTGAAATAAATTAAAATTAAAAAAATACCATAATTTCTACTTTAAAATAACTTTATATTGGATCTACTACAAATAACTTATCTGGAGTACGCACAGAAAAATTGAAGCCAAACGTAATAAACGTAAAAGTCATTTTAAAAATCAAGGAATACACCAAACAAAAGTGGATCAATTTATCATTATTATTTGATTTTCCTACCGAGGTCAATTGGTCAAGTTATTCCAAATGTTAAAATCTATCAACCGCAATTAGTGGTTCCTAATTATCCGTGCATTCTTGTAAAAAAAAAAATGCATTTTATCTTAAAATATTCTTCTATGTATTAAAATATCATATTTTTTATAAATTATAATTTATTTATACAGAAATTACGGGTTTCAATATTTAATAATTATAATCATAATTTTTTTAAAATTTAATTTAAAAAAATATTTGTAGTATAAGCAATTTATCTAAAAAGCATAGTTATCATTATTGAAAAAATGCCTCCTTAGATGTAGGTTCTAGTAAAAACTAAAAAATGATAATGGGAAAAAATAAATTGATTTTATATTGAAATTCTATATCGAATAAAAAGAATACAAAAAATAATTATTAAAAGATGAATTTTCCGTAACTAAAATATATCCCAAATATTATGATTTCTTATTTTTAAATTCTATTATTCGTCTTTTGTTTTTCACCGATAAGTATTTAAAAAGTCATAGAAAGGACACAGTGTGTCGCACTGCTTCTCTTTTCTTTTCCATTCAAAGAGCGTTTCAGAAGAGAGAGAAACTCTTCTAGAGAGAGAAAAAACCGCTGAGACATGTCTTCTTTCGACGCCTTCACCGTCGACGACCACCACTTCGCCGCTACTGAAGCCGCCGAAGAAACCTTCTCCAGCTATGGTGGCTTCTCCAGCTTCGCCGGCGAAGATGCCCCCGTCGATCACTCGGCGGTGGCGGCGGCATCGTCGCCGGATATCTTTGGTTTCAGCGATCCGGATCCGAGTTACTCTCAGTCTCCCTTTGAACATGTAGTAGAGAATGGGAATGAAAATGGAAACGGAAACGGATACGGCGACGGCGTTTTTGTCTCCGACGGGCCGGTGCTTCCGCCGCCCGGCGAGATGGGGTCGGAGGAAGGTTACGCCCTTCGTGAGTGGCGCCGGTGAGTGCTTTTGATTTCTCTTCTCTTCTCTCTCTATCTGTCTCTTTTTGCTTTGTTTTTATGTTTGTGGAGTTGAATTTGTTTAGTGAATTTGTCAGATCTCGTTTGAATCTGCATAGATCTATGGTGATTTTGCTTTCATTCTGATTCTGAAGTTTATTTCGTGCTTGATCCCAAAGTTTCCTCTTTCACTTGATTTTTTTTTTCATGGTTGCTCCTAAACGGTTTGGATTAGAAATCAATAATTAAGAAGCTGAATCGGTGAGCTTAGTTGTTCCAATTTCACTTGAAATAGTTACGTGAGCTGTCATAATTTTTTATTTTTTGAACTGTTGTGGGTTGAGATTTAGTATAATAGTATGCTTGGGTGGAAGCAATTGATTTGCATCCACCGATTTTTAGACTAAAAGGACGAAGCAGATTTGCTTGAACCTGCTATTGTCCTTCTGCTAGAAGTTGGATCTATGGTTATTGTATGGTGGGGTGCTTTTGAGGCCTTGAGGGTATATTTTATGATGCAAGAAAACTTTAGTTGTTGGATAGTAGCTCGGACTTGATTCCACAAATTATTGGATGTGTTTTGTGTGCTCATTTTCTTAATGGTGGAAGAATTATCATTGCTGATAAGTGAGATGATCATACTCAAGTTGACGATATTGAGTGTTCCGTGATAGTCTGTCCCCAGTTGAACTTAGATCAAGGAATCAATTTTCAAATTACCAGATGATGATAAAGCTTGACGAGGATTTGAGGACATTTCTTGGGTTTTGTGAGTGTGCTGAGGAAATTATTACAAACATATATTCTTTTTTTTTTTTTTTTAGAGATATTCTAATTGGTTCATCGCTTCACGACTGGTCCGATTCGGGGCGGGTCCCTGAATTAAGTCTTTAAACCTCTCTCAAAGACGGTACTGGGAGGATCAAACACATGCTCTCATCCTACCTACTCAGTTCCCTGACGCCAATTGAGCTACCATCATTTGGTCTGTTTGCTTTTTAAATAGTATGTTAGAAGTATTGAAAATAGGTTGACGCGAAGTCCAACATAGCTATATAATTGTTATAGTTGCTCTGTATAATAGAGCCTTCGTTGTGCTATTGACACACATGAATTTAAATATTGTCTTTCTTTTCCATGCTATTCAACATGGTATTCCTCCGTGATCTGTCCTGCTATTGAGTTCCGTAAAATTCGGTGCACAGTAGAGAATGAAGTTTTGGTTAAGTAAGGCAAAATTATTGTTGAACCTAATTGTAGGACAAGTGTTTGCTTGCAGTATAATGTTTGGTCAATTGAGATTTAAGGTCTATTGCATGAAAATTTATTGATATGCCTTGGTCAACTCATAATGGTCGTTTTTTATATGCAGGCATGGTTTTCTGGAAAAAAAGTTGGTCAAGGATTTGGCAGAACTAGAAAGGAAGCTCAACACAAGGCTGCTGAGGATTCTATCAAACAATTGGCTGGTAAGTTATTCTAAATTTTTGAATTGTAACATGCTACAACATTATCTAGCATTGTTTACATTACAAAACTTAAAAATAGGTTGATAAGGAGTCCCACATTGTTGTACTGGTTTTATGTAATTGTTATAGTCGCTCTATATAATAGAGCCTCTCAAGTCCTGATATTCAATATAGTATTAGAGCCGTACCATCTTCCGTGACCTGTCTCCTAACTTTTCTGCTGCCGAGTTTCATAAAAATTTGAAAATCCGTTAATTATTTCTTCCTGAAATCCTGCACACGCTCCACACTTATTTCTCCTTGTGCTAGATCTTACGCAAGGGGAGGCGCATGATGCTTTTCCTTAGGCCACCATTGGTTCGTCTTGGTGACATGTTTTCTTATCAACCTATTTTCAATACTTCTAAAACTCCCCTAAAGCTTGTTATAAATGAACCCTTACAAATGGAAAATTATCTAAATAATATATTTGGGCTCCACAAAAATGGTTGCAAAGGCAACTCAGGGATGCTAAATACGTTGGAGGTATGAAAAATGTTGAAAAGATAACTTGGCAAGGTGGCTAAAATGACCATCAACCTGAAGAGCTAGTTGAAAAATATTGCATGCCCAAAGAAGAAGAGACTTCGCAGGAACGACTATCAACGGAAATGTCTTGGGAAGCAAGTATACATAACAACTAAAACTTCTTCAAGTTCATCAAGAACAACATTTGAAAGCTTCAACAAAACGAAAACTTAGGATACCCAACCAAGAATGTCTCGGACCAAATTCGACGGGGCTAGAGTTCAACGAAAGCACCTAGGCCTCCCTCCACCTTATAGCTTTAGCTTATAAGATAGTTGTTCTTTTGACATTGTATCAAAGTCTCTTTGACCAAGTGGTCAAGAGTTTGGACCTTGCTGCCCCATACTTTATTATTAAGTTAAAATTTAGCACAAGGTAAAATAGGCATATACATTGTACATGCTTCAAGCTTGAAAGGCTCTTGGATGAGGAGATATCTTAGAGACCTAAAATGGTGAAATCATTCTTGGGCCTCCACCTAAATTTTAAGCTTCTAGGAGAGTGGGTCCAAAAGATCTTTGTGTGGGTATGTTTGTTTTAAGCTAGGAAGAAAGAAAGTAAATTGATTTGGGGAAATGGATAGATTATAATATGATTTACAAATTCTAGTCAGGTACTAAATGTAACCACCCGGTTGCGACACTAAACCATCTAAAATCTCCTATTAGACGCTAGTGTCAGATAATGATAAAACAAAGATAATTTTCAATGGCACACATGGCTTGGCAATGTTATCTAATGACCTTTTTCCTTTTTCTAAAAACTTGTTTCAGTTAGAATTATGTCTTGACCTTTCTGAATGTTTTTGTAGATATATATTTATCTCGTGCTAAGGACGAGTCTGGTTCCACATATGGCGATGTGAGTGGTTTTCCTAATGCAAATGACAATGGTTATGTGGGTAATGTTAGTTCTCTTGGTAATCAGCCATTTCCTAAAGAAGAGTCAGTCTCATTTTCAACTGCATCAGATCCATCAAGGGTTTTAGATCCTAGATTGGAAGTCTCTAAGAGGTCAATGGGTTCAGTCTCTGCCCTCAAAGAATTGGTAGGATTTTTAATAATTCAACCAACATATTTTTTTCCCTCGTATTTTTGTTAGCCTCTGGGAGTGTTTGTGTTATTGATTTGCTATAACTTCTGCATTCAATTTCTTCAGTGTATGATGGAGGGTCTTAGTGTCAGTTTTCTATCTCCGCCTGCTCCAGTGTCAACAAATTCAGTACAGAAAGATGAAGTACATGCTCAGGTTTGTAATCTAATGCTTCAGTGGTCTGAACTGATTGTGTTAAAAATACTAGTTTCATTGAATTGCAGATTGATTATGCCCCTCTTTTTCTAAACTGAGTCTTGTTTATTTATGTGTTTTAGTTCTTTATTCCTTCAATGGGCAGATTAAGATATACATTTTGCCGATGTTTTGATTTTTCTTTATATATTTGGTACATTAGGCAGTTTGGTGTCTCCAGGATGAATATCAGAATTAATGTTGCTTTCTCTTTATTTATGTGGTTTAAGTTAGAGATACATAAAACCACCTCACCCAACAGCTTAAACTTTTGAGTTGAATTGATTTTTTATATGGTATCAAAGCTTTGATGTTACGGGTTCGATCTTCACCGCCTCCACTTTCTCTAGTGGAATTTATTAGCGCAGGTAGGCTGGGCCTGATGCATCATCCACCCTTTAAGCCCAATGGGTTCTCGTGTGTGGGGGTGTGTTAGAGATATATAAAACCATTAATGTAGTCTTACCGAACAGTTTAAGCTTTTGGGTTGAATTGGTTCTTTACAGTTTATGATTCTTATGATTGTCCAGATACCTATACCTTGCATATTTTTGAGGAGGGAAGTTGAAGGGTGTGTGTTGGATGGAAATTCCCTTTTACTAATTGGAATCTGGTCTCTGGTGTACAGGGTAGTAGTTTTGTTAACAGCATACTTGAAGCCTGTAGGGCTTGTAAACTATATAAAGGAAGCCCTCTCTACCATAATACAATTCTATCTTGTTTTCCCTGCATTGTGACATCGCTAATTTGTTTTGGCATTTTCTTAAAAAAAAAATAAAAATCTCTGGCAGTATTTTAAACATTTTTTTCTATATTTTAGGTTGAAATAGATGGCCAGGTCTTTGGTAAAGGGATCGGATTAACTTGGGATGAGGCTAAAATGCAGGTATACTGTTTTATTTAATTATGAAACATTATTTATGGAAGTTTGTTTTCTTCCTTGAATTTGATTAACTTCATCACACATGGTGTTGGAGCTCTAAGATGAATTCGTTCTTCAGGCTGCTGAGAAGGCACTTGGAAGTCTAAGAACAATGCTTGGTCAAAGCATTCAGAAACGGCAGAGTTCTCCCAGGTCTATTACTTTGAATAGCAGATTGTGTATATTTGATTTTATTTACATGTTTTATACCTTTATATTCTGTTGTAGCCCGTATTGGTCATTATTATAAAGAAAACTGATTAGACAACGCCTATACAGATAGAATTGGCTTCTAACAATTGTTTGCTGATTTTTTTAATTTATTTTGTTAACCCTCTTTCAGTATTCCTTTTAATAACTATTTTCTTACTATCTTACTGTTCATTACATCTGTTATGTGAATCAGGTCATTTCAGGGATTGTCGAACAAACGTTTGAAGCAAGAATATCCGCGAACTCTGCAGCGGATTCCCTCTTCGGCTAGATATCCCAGGAATGCTCCACCAATTCCTTGAAAAGTGTAAATGGGCTTTTGAATCTCACTTACTGGTATGACTCTTGATGGTGCATGTATATGTTACTGATTCATCAATATGGTGAGTGGTTGTTGGGTTGTGGACCATTTCCACTTAAGTGGGTACTTGGCCTCTCAGTCTTTTTGTTACTGAGCCAAAGCCAAATAGAAACACCCACTTGTGCCAATGTAAGATCCTCACCGAACTGGGGTCATATACTGGTCAAAGAGTGTGTTGAACAATATTCACATCTTGGTCCTCCCATCCAATGCTGCAGTATTGGTTGTGTATCCTGGAAATGCTATGCTTTTAGGCCGGTTCACAAGACAAGATGATGATGATGATTGATGAGGCAAGTCCCTTGATTACTTGCATTTCTGTGGTTTGTATACTTGGTGCAGCATTCACAGAGGAACCAATTGGAATTGAGAATTGATTCAACGTTTTTCTAACTGAAGTAATGGTACAACCATTCAGTACAGGTCTTTTTGATGCATGGAAGTCGGTTTTCATTTAACCTAATCGGCTAATAGTTTTTCATTCCACTAATTCTATCACCACACACTCCTCTCAAGATTATTGATACATTTTTTATTTACGGCTTCACTAATAAATGTTTCCAAACACTACAAAATACAAATGTAAATGT
>JAVKPL010010593.1:0-44652 GCA_032173675.1 Gastrolobium villosum
ATTTCTCACAAAATAAACAAAAATTTCCTTTAGCACTAAACTTTTTATTTCCCCCTAATAATGTTTAACAAACTCATTGAGGATTAAGAGCACTTGTTAAATTGATGCTTTCAATTAGTTGACTTCCAATGTCAAACACACCATAAAAGTATCAACAAAGGTTACTTAAATTTTTTCCCATAAATTATATAGAAATGTCAAACGTGTGCCTAGAATGTGGATCATAAAGTAAAGATTTATTGATAGGGTGGATGAAGTTCAAGGTCAAAGAAAAGATAAAATGAAAGACAGTAAAATCCAAACAGGACACATTCCAGATTAAAACTCCCCAATTTGTTTGAAGATTTATTTGAGTAATTGCTCTAAACTATATACCATTGTACTAGAAAAGTTATCGCAAAAACATAAATAAACAAAAAGAAAAAGAACATCAAAAGATTAACTTGGTTTAACATTGACTTACAACCAAGGGAGAGGACAATAGCAATTAGCAAAAGTTGACTATCAAAATAAATTACTGTTTTTATGTAACAAACCCAAACCCCAATTTCACCTAAAAACCTCTTACCCACAAATAATTTTCTAAAGTATGCTAGAAATTCCCATTTAATTGATGTTACTCACACTGCCAAAGAACAATAACAGGACTATCTATATTTTGGAACCTAATACTTGGTTAAAAGCTAGAAGTCATCTAATAGCAAAGTAGGAAACTAATTCCTTTTCTTCTTCTTTCCATTTGTTTATTTTCTTCTTCTCTGGATAAAATAAGAAATTTTGATATCAAAATTTAGTTTTACTCTTTTGAAAAATCTTCTTTCTTCCTATATGTTACACATGGGTTTTTAAGCTTTTATAAAATAAAATCAAGAAACACAAGAACAAAACCTTGACTCATTATTTCACGCTACAGATTGCAGGAATTTTCCTGTAACGCCCTCCCTTGTATGCATCCAAGAGAGTCGTTTGCTAAGCGGAATTAGATTCGTTAACGTCACATGAGCCAACAAAGAGTTTCATAGCAATATAAAAATCCGTAAGACGTTTCAATAGTTCTTATAACTTCTGTTTGGACGATAAAAAATATTTCAAGTGATTTAGAAGGAGCACATTGAGGGCTTCGCGTGCATATAAAATAATAGTAAATCGGAGTTCGTTTGCTCGTAAAAACACCACCCGTAAGGTGCACTGTAAAAATTTCAGCACATAAGTCTTTCAAAAATTCCTTTCACAAAGGTTTTCCAAAATAGCCGCTGTTCATAGAAGTTCAAGATAAAATAGAGATGATAGGATCTACAGTCATCCAAGAGTACCAAAATATTAATCATTACAGTCATCCAATCAATCAAACAGCAACAGTACAAGTCCAATCATCAGCAAGCAACAGCAAACATCATGCCTTCAAATGCTTTTACGTCCTCCTGCCATTTTGGAAAAATAGCAGCCCCGAAGGGGTGAGAATAATCCCAGTAGTGTGGCAACAAAACCAGTAATATAACAGTATTAACTAGGCACAAAATCATAAACAGTCACTTCAACATATCCTTGTTCCTTTTCCTTTTTCCTTTTCATCATATTCATATATATAGCGCATATAACGCCTTTCCTTTTCATCATATTCATATATTGCGTATATAACGCCTTTCCTTTGCGCTTTTAGCACCGTCGTGCGCGCACTTCACAGTGGAATCAAATATACCTTGGCACCTGAGCTCCATGTGGATTCCAACTGTGGGCCTATGAGGACTGATGCCAAGTGTCCCATACCCCGGTACCTTGGGGATGCCTATATGATGCTTGCTCAAACACATGGTCCTGTACATAACTATTCTAAAACAAGGCCTATATGATCTTGATACATGCATGTCATGCTATGCTTTCACACACAAAGCGTAAAAATGCGGTATGATGTAAGGTGCATGCTTATATACCTTTCATATAGCCATCACGGCACATATACTTTTCATATGCGTTATGCTGCCACATAACGTCTTTACCTCATAATCATATAGCCATCACGGCACATTTTTGGCAGTTTCCTTTCATCATAAGGAACATAATACTTTTACGGAATATGGAGCATCACGTCACAATTTTATACCAGTAGTCAATAGTCACATTAGGTAATATCGCCTGACACTTACCTTGCGTGCCTTAAACAATACCAAACAGCAGCGAAGTATCTCACTTCTTAAGCGCACCTAAATAAATTACAACCAATCATTTACAGTGGCGATTTACAGCAGAAACAGTGAGCATACAGCAGCGTTTTACAGTGGAAAACAGTGAGCATACAGCAGCGTTGCACAGTGGAAAACAGTGACGTTTGTTCTTAAAACAGTGAGCAGAAAACAGTGAGTTGTTCTTTAAAACAGTGAGCCGGAAACAGTGACATTTTCCTTAAAAACAGTGGACAGAAACAGTGATGTTTTACTTAAAAACAGTGGACAGAAACAGTGACGTTTTACTTAAAAATAGTGGACAGAAACAGTGACGTTTTACAGCAGAAAAACAGCAGCACCTTACAGCAGAACAGTGAACGTTTTAAAACAGAAACAGTGACATCTTGGACCTCAAAACAGTGGCAGAACAGTGGCATTAGACAGTGGCATTTGAACATCAAAACAGTGGCATAAGTAGTGTTATTTGTGCATCAAAATAGTGGCATGAATGGTACATTTGAACATCCAAAACAGTGACATTAGTGGTGATATTTGAACATTGAAACAGTGGCATAATTGGTGGTTAAGACAGTGGCATAAATCATGATTTTTGGACATCAAAACAGTGGCATAAATAGTGGTGTTTGAACATCAATATGGTGGTTATTTTATGCAGAAACAGTGGCTCCTTAAGTACTAAAACAGTGGGTATTTTTGGTGCAAAACAGTGACATGTGTGGCATTGAAACAGTGAGCATTTTATGCAGAAACAGTGGCACATTATGTACTAAAACAGTGAGTATTGTGTGCAGAAACAGTGGTATCAAATAGGTGATCTTGTGAAACCGAAACAGTGACATTCTTAGCCTCAAACAGTGGCACATTCAGGGGGAAACAGTGGCATATATACCCTCAAAATAGTGGTAGATTCATTGAGAAACAGTGGCATATATATATCCTCAAAATAGTGGTAGATTCATTGAGAAACAGTGGCATATATATCCTCAAAACAGTGGCACATTCACACATAAACAGTGGCATATTTCTTAAGCATAACCATGGGACTTTCATGCATACAAATCCTCATAAAATAGCTCCATCCTTATTCCTTTACCATACTCATTCAAGAATCCAAAACAAAACATATTCAAGGAGACATCTCATGCACACACATGGTTACACACAATGAAGAGGTCTAAGTTCTTGGCTTACCTCTTGTAGCACACACTTCTTGTTCACACACCACACCTTTCTAGTTCTACCAACAACAAGTCCACACTTCCTAGGAGATGATCTATGCGCATAAATGGTGAGGAGGAACAATCTTGGACAGCTTCCAAAGGTGAGGACTAGGCTGGACAGTGAGGGAATGAGAAGGAAAACTTACACTTGCTTGGTGTTCTAGAGCCACGGTTTGAGAGGTGAGGGAAGATAAGTTACCAAGGTTTTCTTTCTCCAAGAGGGCTTGTATGTTCGGCTAGGAGAGTGAGGGAATGAGGGAGGAACTTGGCTGCACTTGTGCAAAGTGAGGAAACTCTCTAGTGTGCGCATAACTTAAAGGGAAAGTGAGGAGAGGTTGAAATGATTATGCATCATGAAAATTCTGGTTCCTTGTAAGAGTGGGACTGCACACTTGGTTTGAACAAGCAAAGGGTCGCTTCTAGTATACACTATGCACATGCAAGGATGTGGAGAGATAGGTTCAGATCTGAATGTTGTCCTAAGTCAGAATTTTTCAACATAAACAAGCAAGTCATGCGCACATGGTGGAGTGGAAGGAGGTGTCATCATGAGCACAGATTTGTGGCAGCCTAAACTCTGATTTGGAGCTCTCCTTGTGCGCATAAGATGAGGGAGATACAGCCCAAAATCCTTCTTTGGTTGCATGTGGGGGCAAGGGACAGATTTTGTAAGTGTTTTCTACCCTCCTTAGCGCAAGAAATAAGTGAGAAAAAGACTACTATTGCCATGTGAAAGTTCCTTGGTACACAAACAACCTTGTTGGACAAGGCTTAGGGGAGATAAGTGTGGACACAACCTTGGGCTGAACATGATTGATCCATAAACTTCCTTGGGCCATTGGCCTACACATACAATGGATCCAATAAGACAAGTCTAAAGGTGGCAAGTCCACACACTAGCCCACTTCCTAAGTCCAATAAACACTAAAGCCTTCTAACACACACTCAAATTACTCATATGATTTTAATAAATTTCACATGCCTATATAAGCACCCTCCTATGATTTAATTTAAATACTTACCTTAGTCTCATCCAATGATAAAGGTCAAACAATTCGCAAGCCATCAAACATACACATGCATCTATCTCATTTTAACACCTATGTATTTTACTAATTATGTGGGATGTTACACTCTCCCACCAAATAGGAATTTTGTCCGCAAAATAAACTTACTTAAGAGCTAAACAGTTCTGGATAGCGTTTCTGAATATCGTCCTCGCGCTCCTAAGTGGCTTCAGCTGCCGATCTGTTGTTCCATAATACTCTCACCAAAGGAATCTCTTTGGAACGGAGTCGCTTGACGGATCTTTCAAGAATTTGGAACGGTTGCACTTGATACGTCAGATTTTCCTTTAGTTCCACTTCTTCCGGCTGTAACACGTGAGATGGATCAGAGAGATATCTCCGTAGCTGCGACACATGAAATACATTGTGAATTCCTGACAGATTGGGTGGTAAAGCCAACCGGTATGCAGACTCTCCAATCCGGTCCATAATCAGATATGGTCCTAAGTAACGTGGACTTAACTTCTTAACTCCCATTCTCCTTCCGAGTCCCGATGTAGGTGTGATTCTCAAAAATACATGGTCTCCGACTTCGAAAGATAGGGGCTTATGATGCTTGTCGTAATAACTCTTCTGTCTAGCCTGAGCCCTCTGCATATTTTCTCGAATCTTCTTTACTTGTTCGGATGTTTCTTGAATTAGATCGGGTCCTAACATACTTCGCTCACCCACTTCAGTCCAGCACAAAGGTGATCTGCATCTTCTCCCATACAGAGCTTCGTACGGTGCCATCTGAATACTGGAGTGGTAACTATTGTTGTAAGCGAATTCAATCAAAGAAAGATAATTATCCCAGCTGCCTCCTAGTTCCAAAACACATGCCCGCAACATGTCCTCTAAAGCTTGAATGGTGCGTTCTGTCTGTCCATCGGTCTGCGGGTGGTAAGCAGTACTCAATCTCAAATGGGTCCCTAATGCTCTTTGAAAGGATTCCCAGAACTTAGATGTAAACTTGGGATCACGATCACTGACAATACTCGTAGGAACTCCGTGCAGCTTCACAATCTCCTGCAGGTAAATCCTGGCAAGTCTCTCTGTATTATACGTGGTTCTAACACGCAAGAAATGAGCTGACTTCGTTAAACGATCGACAATCACCCAGATAGCATCATATCCTTCTCGCGTCCGAGGAAGTCCAACTACAAAATCCATCGCGATACTGTCCCACTTCCATTCGGGAATCTCCAAAGGTTGAAGGAGTCCCGAGGGTTTCTGATGTTCGTACTTCACCTTCTGACAAGTTAGGCATCGAGATACATACTCAGCAATATCACGCTTCATACCCGGCCACCAAAACGAGGTCTTCAAATCATGGTACATCTTCGTAGATCCAGGATGAACTGCATACTTACCCTTATGAGCCTCCTGCAAAACTTCTTGCTTCAACTCTTCGTTCGGCACAACTAACCGACCTTGAAATCTCCAAATATCATTCCCATCCTTTACAACATCTTGGTTGCCAACCAAATCACGGACTAACTCTTCATCTTTCTGAGCCTCCTTAATTCTACTCATCAATTCATTCTCCACCTTTATACTTCCCAATCTTATGCTATGCCCTCTCTCATCTACAGATAAGTTCAAATCTCGAAAGGCCTCAAACAATTTTAGTTCTTCCATCATCAGAGTTGCAGTGTGCAGTGTCTTCCTACTCAGGGCGTCAGCTACCACGCTTGCCTTTCCTGGGTGGTATTTAAGTTCAAAATCATAGTCCTTCAGAAATTCCATCCACCGTCGTTGCCGCATATTCAGCTCCTTCTGGTCGAACAAATACTTCAAACTCTTATGATCGCTGAACACGTCAAACTGCGAACCATACAAGTGGTGCCTCCAGATTTTAAGTGCGAACACTATAGCTGCTAAGTCCAAATCGTGCGTAGGATAATTTTCTTCGTGAGGCTTTAGTTGTCGAGATGCATAAGCTACCGCCATACGATCCTGCATCAACACGCATCCAAGTCCTTTCAGCGACGCATCACAGTATACTTCGAACTTCCGGGTAGGATCCGGAATCGTGAGTACGGGAGCACTTGCTAATCTGCTCTTCAGTTCCATGAAACATTCTTCACAAGCTTCGGTCCACTCAAAAGGCCTGTCCTTCCGAGTGAGACGGGTAAGGGGTTGTACTATCTGAGAGAAATTCTGGATAAACCTCCGATAATATCCAGCAAGACCTAATCGTTCCCAATTCATGACAGCTTCAACCTTGCTGGGGTCCACCGCAATACCTTCTGCTGAAATGACATGGCCCAGAAACTGGACCTCTTTAAGCCAAAACTCGCACTTCGACCATTTCGCATACAACTGCTTCTCCTTCAAGATTTGCAAGACAATCCTCAGATGTTCCGCATGCAGCTCTTCATTGGTAGAGTAAATCAGAATATCGTCGATAAACACAATGACAAACTGATCAAGGAATGGGCGGAAGATGCGGTTCATGTAGTCCATGAATACCGCTGGAGCATTTGTAAGGCCGAATGGGATCACCTGATATTCGTAGTGCCCATAACGAGTCCTAAAAGCTGTTTTCGGAATATCCTCCGGTTTGACCCGGATCTGATGGTATCCCGATCGTAAATCTATCTTGGAAAAGACTCTGGCTCCTCTCAACTGGTCCATCAAATCGTCGATCCTCGGTAGCGGATACTTATTCTTCACCGTAACTTTGTTCAGCTGTCGGTAGTCTACACACAGACGTAAACTTCCATCCTTCTTCTTAATCAAGATGGCTGGAGCACCCCATGGAGAGGTACTCGGTCTGATGAATTCCTTTGCCAAAAGCTCTTCTATCTGCTTCTTCAACTCTCGCAGTTCCAACGGCGCCATACGATACGGGGCAATGGAGATTGGTCCAACTCCAGGAACAAGTTCGATAGAAAATTCTATTTCCCTATGAGGAGGCAATCGAGGTATTTCATCCGGGAATACCTCCTCGAATTCTCTAACTACAGGTACATTCTGAATTTGATTGTCAACCGAGGTCTCGGCCTCGATCGACAAAAGATACCCTGCTGCTCCCTTGCGGAGCTCTTTTCTAACTTTTAATAGAGAAATGAGAGAGAAAGGTTGAAAATTATCATCTTTCGCATCCAGAGCGAACACCCGTGCTTGCGTAGGCTGTTGATCAGCGTTCTGGGGGCATTTGTAAGCAAAATGTCCTCGCTGGCCACATCTAAAACATGTATTGTTGCTCTTGCGACAAACTCCAAAGTGGTTCTTTCCACACGTAGCACAAACAGTCGCACCCTGTCATCCAGTTGATGATTGACCAACAGTATTGCTCCTCTTAAAATTTCCAGGCCGCGCCTGCAACTGCGGACCTCTGCCTCGACCCCTACCAGGTGCCGTCCTGAAGAATCTGCCTGCTCGGTTTCCTCCGTGGAATTGTGCTGGTTGCTTGTTCAAATTTTTGGGCCTCATTGATGATTCCTTCGGCCTGACGACTCTGATTGATGAGTTCCGGGAGTGTACGGTTAGCCGTTGTCAAAATGAGCTTGCGGATTTCCGGAAGTAACCCGCTCTCGAACTTTTCCACCTGCCATTCCTCATCGTAAATGTTCCGGTCAAAGTTGGCGTATTCGATCAGCTGCCCAAATTTTGCGATGTACTCGTTAACCGTCATGTTATAACACCTCAAATATTTAAATGTTTATTTTTATATTACATTGTGAAATGAAAGTTGGTGGATTAGTGAAAATCCAAGGTTTATGGCCAAAAGGGGCAAAAAGGGCAAAATGGTAAATTGCCAACCGTGTGTTATGAGGCAAAAATACTGAGTTAGAGATTTCAAATGACAAAAGTAATACTGGAAATGGAATCAGGGCGAAAAATTGAGTGAATAGGCAAATTTGGGAAAAATTGATGAATAGTAATTTTTAGTGTTAAAATACTGAGGTGTGAGTGTACCAATAGGTGTGAAAATTTTATCAAGATTTTGGAGAAATAAAAATATGTCATGGACTGGAAAAATATGTAGATTAAGAATTTATGATCGGAATTTTTATCGGGATTAAAGTTAGATCGCGTGTGGGACCCGTGTGACCGAAGTCACTTGGCCCCACCCTCCTTTTCTTCCTTCTTTCCTCTCTTTTCTTCTCCACTTCCCGTGCGCTCACTGTGAGGAAAAGAACCAAAACACCATTCTCTTCCCCGTTTCACCATTTCTCCGTTTCTTCACCGAATCGCTTGATTTTGGTGTCGAAATCTATTGTAAACAACCTTCCAAAGCCATTGGTAACACTTAGAAGCCTTGAATCCATCTCTTTGGCCGCGTTTTTGGCAAACTCAGATTCGACCCACTTGAATTTTTGGAGATTTCTTGGAGTTTTGATCGTCAAATGGTTTAGTGAAGCCTTGGTGGTGATCATACAACACATTGTAAGTATATTTGTGGTCTTTTGATGGTTGGTTTCATAGATCTATGAATTTGTGTTCTAAGCTTTGATTTTAGATGTGTGATGATAGAGAGCCCAAATGGAAAAATGCTATTAGATGAAAAGGTTTAGAATCATGTTTGTAAGCTAGAAATGCTATGTTAATTTTTGGTGAAAAATATAGGTTTTTAACTTAGAGGAATTTTCATGAAAAGTGAGTTTTGGTGTAATTTGGATTTGATGATTGTTGTAGGGTGCCTCACACGGACGGAATTGTGAAAAGTTAAATTGGAGCATACGTTTGGAACGGATTGCTTGTATTGAGGTAAACTCTTGGAACTTGGGTTTAATCCCTAGTGTGCTCCACCACACCTAGAGGAAGGTTGTGGTTGGATTATGTGGTTATGACATGATGTGATTGTGTGCTTGTATGCATATTGCTTGGATTGTGTGAAAATTGTGTGGTCACTGGCCAGTTGACGTGTGTTGGTTTGGACATCCGCTGGGTTCGTCCTACGGGAGAATGCCAGTTGGAATGCCATGGTGTTGACTCTGGGAGCGACATCAGGATGATCCAAGCGGGGGACGTCCGCCAGATAGGGCTCATGAGGAGTTCCGGTTGGGTATTGCCATGGAGTCTTCTCAACCATGGGAGAGGCGCCAGGACTGTCTCGGGAGTTATATGATGGAGTCCTTGAACGTGAATCCATGAGTGGATGTTCTTGGGTGTCTCCAGGTGGATGGTGATATTGTTTTACTTGCATATTGCATGATGTCATATTTGTACATTTTAGTGAGCCATGGAGTGGAGAGAGCCTCTAGCTCCATTGGTTTACTGAGATATATCCGTATATCTCACCCCGTGTTTGGGGGACCACATTCCAGGTCACTATGAGCCGGGAGGAGCTTCGGGCAAGAAGCCCGTATAGTGGACATTGGATTGGCATGCGGTGCATTGGGATTGCATGACATTTTGGAGGAGTTATGGAGTGCACATGGCATACCATTAGTATTTTGAGACTTAGGTCATGAACATATTGCATGATGTTATTTCCATGCTTTTGTTAGTATTCATGGTCATATGCTAAGTCTTGTTTATGTTTCATTATTCATGGCATGGATAACTGTATATTTTGAGTGAGCATGGGACTTGTCCATTGCCACATTCATAGCCTTGAAGTCTTGATGAGTAATGTTGTAAAATGGTCCATATTTGTATGTAAATGGCCATTATTTGAGAACCTTGTAAATGATGTTTAAACTTAAGGAAAATGCATGATGGAAGGGCCTAGAGCCAACATTAGGACATGATTATGTGTTATGTGGAGTACCAAGGGGCTAGGGATGGATTACACACCCTTTCTGGGGCTTAAAATGCTGTAATCTGTCATTTTGCTGCATAGTAATCGATTACCCAAGGCATGGTAATCGATTACCATGCAACAGGGGACGAAAAATTGGCTACTGTTTGCACTGGTAATCGATTACTGGCCTTTGGTAATCGATTACCATGTGAGGTAATCGATTACCCAAAGTTGGTAATCGATTACCAGAACAGAGGATTGAGAAAATTGGCTACTGCCTCATTTTTGACAGGTGGTAATCGATTACCACCCACTGGTAATCGATTACCACAGTGTAAATTTTGAAAATTCAGTTTTTTCTAGACTAAAAGAAAGGGACTTAACTTGATGGGTAGAACTCCAAATGGTACGTGGTTTGAAACCACGCGTAGATAACGTAAAGGACTATAACTTGGTAAAAAGAGAGAGTAAGATGGTGAGTTTAAATGAATTGAATAAAAACAAGGATTTATGATGTTAGAAAATGTATGCTTCCGCGTATTGCATTTACAATTATAGTGTTGTTTTAATTGATTACGGAAAATGTATTGATGTAAGAAAATGAATATGTTAAAAGAAAAATTTGCCTGTAATTTAATTAATCTAATCACTGTGATTGTAACTGCGCTTAATATCATAATCAATGTTAACAATACCGGTGTACAACGGGCTGTTACATTTTATGGTATCAGAGCCGTGTTGTTTAGGGAACTCGGATTGTTTGTGTATGTTGTATCTTGTGTGTCATAGCTATCTGTGAACTATTTATGATTAATGTATATGTGATTCCTCAGTGTGGGTCTGATCAACTCATTCCTTTGTGTTACATGTACAGATATCATGAGTAGGGCACGAGGTCGCCGTGGGGCACGTGGTGCAGGTCCTTTGCCACCGGATCCGGTCACTGCAGTACTGAATGCTCTGCAGGCGAAAACGGCTGCAAATAGAAATATGACTGAGAACCTGATGAAAACTAATCAGGATATGATGCAGGCCTTTATGGCTGAGATGAGGGCGGATAGAGGTCATCCTAGGAGGGATAATTCACCTCCGCACACGGCTACGGTGACTCCTACACCGACGCCATCTGTTACTCCTCAACAGGGGGAGAGTGGGGCTAGTCACCACACTGGTGAGGCTAGTCATCATACTACTATTGACCCTAGCTATGTTCCTGATCCATCATCTGTTGCCCAATCCACTGGGGCTGCTGGGCAGGTGCTTGATAATGCTGACGATGAGCGTAGGCTCATATCTTTTAGGAAACATAAGCCACCCGCATTTCTGGGGTCAAGGGACCCAAAGGAGGTTACTGCTTGGTTGAGGGGTATGGATAAGATTTTTCAAGTTATGAGATGCCAAGATCCGCATAAGTTATTGTATTCTGTCTATATGCTGGAGGGTGATGCCCAAGAGTGGTGGGACAATGTGTCTCGCCCATTTGTTATTCAGGGTGAGGTTCTTACTTGGACTATGTTTGAAGGGTTATTTCATGAAGAATATTTTCCCCGCGATGTTCGGGAGGCAAAGCAAGGTGAATTCGATAATTTGGTACAGGGAGTTATGACTGTGGATGCCTATGTGGCAAAATTTAATGAACTTGTGAAATTTGCAAACTATGGAGGTACTCTACCTACTCCGGAATTCTTGTCAGCTAAATTTCAAAGAGGGCTGAGTGAGAAGATTGCAAAGAGGATGTTTAATACTGCGGTGAGGAACTTTGCTGATTTGGTGACCCAATGTAAGAGGGTCGAGACTGTTTATGGGAGGTACCCGAAATCTGAGTCGGCAAAAGAGCAAGATGTTAAGAGGACACCTGGTCCTTCTGGTAATGCTAATAGAGGAGGTTTCAATAATAATAATAGAGGTAGGGGGTTGCATGTGAGGCAGCCTCCTGGTCAGTTCAAGAGGGGTGGAAATACTGGTGGTGGTGGTGCTTCGAACAGATATTTTACCCCACAATGTGGGAAGTGTGGGAAATACCACAGAGGTGTATGTGGTGCTGGTACGTCGAACTGTTTTAGATGTGGTCAGAGTGGCCACTTTGCTAGAAATTGTCCATCTTCTTCGGGGCAGGCTGCGAATCTGCAGGCCTTGCCGCCAGCTACTACTACTGCTGCTCCTACTGCTGTTGTTCCTACTGTGGGACGAGTTTATACTACAAATGCACAACGTACTGAAAAGGCTCCGAATTTGGTTAAAGGTATAATTTTTCTCTCTAATGTTGATTTATCTGTGTTGTTTGATTCGAGAGCAACACATTCATTTGTGGCGGACTATGTGGCTAAGGCGTTGGACTTAAAGGTAACACGGATGGTTCCTCCGATGCGTATTACTACCGCTACAGGAGAGGTTAGTGAATCGTCTTGGATTTGTGAAGATGTGAAGTTTACTTATTTAGGCAGGGGTTACACCATCGATTTAATTATCTTACCCCTGGCCTCTGTCAATTTAATTTTGGGGATGGATTGGTTGTCTCGGAACTGCGCAATGATTGATTGTTGCGGGAAGAGGTTGTTGCTATCTCACGAGAGGCCGTCTGTTTGTCCGTCTTTATATTTGTCTGTTAGTCAAACTGTGAAGGCCTTGAAGGCTGGAGATTTGGGTTATGTCTTGTTGGGCGGATTGGTGGGTGACAAAAAGGAGGAGATTTCTGCTATTCCAGTTGTTAATGAATTTGAGGATGTATTTCCGGATGAGATACTGGAATTCCCACCTGAGAGAGAGATTGAATTCTCGATTGATTTATTGCCTGGTGTGGGGCCGATCTCCTTGGCTCCATACCGGATGTCGCCACTTGAGTTGGCTGAATTGAAGAAACATATTGAAGAATTGTCTGCGAAGAATTTTATTAGGCCGAGTGTGTCTCCGTGGGGAGCACCGGTGATATTTGTAAAGAAAAAGGATGGTAGCATGAGATTGTGCACTGACTACCGACAGCTGAATAAAGTGACTATTAAGAACCGGTACCCATTACCGCGTATTGATGATTTGTTAGATCAGTTGAGGGATGCCTGTGTATTTTCAAAGATTGATCTCCGGTCCGGATATCACCAGATTCGGATTATACCGGAGGATGTACCTAAAACAGCGTTCCGATCCAGATATGGACATTTTGAATATCAAGTGATTCCTTTCGGGCTTACCAATGCCCCTGCGGTGTTCATGGATTATATGAACCGCATTTTCAAACCGTTTTTGGACCAGTTTGTAATTGTTTTTATTGATGACATTTTGATCTACTCTAAGAGTAAGGAGGAGCACGTCGACCATTTGAGGACTGTGTTGCAGGTGTTGAAAGATAAGAAACTATATGCTAAACCGTCTAAGTGTGAATTCTGGTTGTCTGAGGTGCAATTTTTGGGTCATGTTATTTCTGAAAGCGGTGTTGCAGTGGATCCAAGCAAGATTGAGGCGGTGAGTGACTGGGAACGACCAAAGACTGTGACTGAAATTAGAAGTTTTCTGGGGCTTGCTGGCTATTATCGCCGGTTTATACAGGGGTTTTCTGCAATGGTTCTACTGTTGACCCGATTGACACGAAAGGATACTCTTTTTGTGTGGACCCAGGAATGTGAGGACTGTTTTCTGCTACTGAAAGAGAAATTGACTACTGCTCCGGTGTTGACTCTACCTGATCCGGAGGGTGAGTTTGTGTTGTATTGTGATGCGTCTAAGAAAGGTTTAGGGAGCGTTTTGATGCAGGAAGGAAAAGTGATTGCTTACGCGTCTAGGCAGTTAAGGCCACATGAAGAAAATTATCCGACGCACGACTTGGAACTAGCTGCTATTGTGTTTGCCTTGAAAATTTGGAGGCATTTTCTATATGGGATGAAATTTGCTGTGTTCAGCGACCATAAAAGCTTGAAATATTTATTTGATCAAAAGGAGCTGAATATGAGGCAGCGTAGATGGGTTGAATTTTTGATAGATTATGACTTTGAGCTGAAATACCACCCGGGAAAGGTTAATGTTGTGGCAGATGCATTGAGTAGGAAGTCTGTTAACTTATCTCATATGATGATGGGGGACAATGAAGTGATTGAGCAATTCCGTGATATGAAAATAACGGATTTCTTTGCAGGAAGAATGTGTGATATGGAGTTGACTCGGATTGAGAACGAGCTGCACGAGAAGATTAAAGAGACTCAGATTCGCAATGAAAGTATAAAGTACTTGAAAGGCCAGAGTGGCATATCTGTTAATGAACAGGGACTATTATTATATCAGGGCAGGATTGTTGTGCCCAAGGAACTTGCAGAGGAAGTTATGACTGAGGCCCATAAGGGTCAATATGCTATCCACCCAGGTGCCACAAAAATGTACCAAGATTTGAAAGTTAAGTTCTGGTGGCCTGGGATGAAAAGGGATGTTGCCGAGTACGTGTCTAAGTGCTTAGTGTGTCAGAAAGTAAAGATAGAGCATCAGAAACCTGCTGGATTAATTCAGCCGCTGGATATACCTGAATGGAAATGGGAGAGTATTTCAATGGATTTTGTTGTGGGATTGCCGCGAACTCAAGCTGGTTATGATTCGATTTGGGTTATTGTGGACCGACTCACGAAGTCTGCACATTTTCTACCAGTACGAGTGGATTACACCACGGAGAAGTTGGCTACACTTTATGTAAAGGAGATTGTTAGACTCCATGGGATACCGATTAGCATTGTGAGTGATCGGGACCCGAAGTTTACTTCACGCTTTTGGGGAGCCTTGCAGCAGGCTTTTGGCACTCAGCTTCGACTGAGCACTGCTTATCACCCGCAGACTGATGGTCAGACTGAGAGGACCATACAGACACTTGAGGATATGCTGAGAGCTTGCACACTGGAACAGGGCAATGCCTGGGATAAGTACTTACCATTGGTGGAATTTTCTTATAATAACAGTTTTCATTCCAGTCTGGGTATGGCCCCATATGAGGTTTTGTATGGCAGGAGGTGTCGTACGCCCACTTGTTGGACTGAGGTAGGCGATAAAGAAAGATTTGGTCCGGATTTTGTGCAGGAAACAACAGTGCAAATTGAAATGATCAGAGAAAAATTGAGACAGGCACAGAATCGGCAGAAAAGCTACTATGACAATAAGCATAGACCGCTGGAATTCGAGGAAGGTGACCATGTTTTTGTACGTTTGTCGCCGGTCACAGGTGTTGGCCGTGCGTTGGGCGTGAGGAAGCTGAGTCCAAGGTTCATTGGGCCGTATCAGATTATGAAAAGAGTAGGACTGGTGGCCTATCAGCTTGCCTTACCCCCGCAGTTGTCTAATTTACATGATGTTTTTCATGTGTCGCAGTTGCGACGTTATGTTCCGGATGAATCACATGTGGTGATACCGGATAATATTGAAATCAGGGAGAACTTGAAGACTCCCATTGGTCCTATTGCAGTATTGGATCGCAGTGAAAAGTGATTGAGAAGTAAAGTGATTCCCATGCTGAAGATTCAGTGGGAAGGCCGCACACCTGAGGAGGCTACTTGGGAGCGGGAGGACGAGATTCTCCGGCTGTATCCTGAGTTAGCGAGCAGGTATGATTTAATTTTGCGGACAAAATTTCAAAAAGGTGGGGTGAATATAACACCTCAAATATTTAAATGTTTATTTTTATATTACATTGTGAAATGAAAGTTGGTGGATTAGTGAAAATCCAAGGTTTATGGCCAAAAGGGGCAAAAAGGGCAAAATGGTAAATTGCCAACCGTGTGTTATGAGGCGAAAATACTGAGTTAGAGATTTCAAATGACAAAAGTAATACTGGAAATGGAATCAGGGCGAAAAATTGAGTGAATAGGCAAATTTGGGAAAAATTGATGAATAGTAATTTTTAGTGTTAAAATACTGAGGTGTGAGTGTACCAATAGGTGTGAAAATTTTATCAAGATTTTGGAGAAATAAAAATATGTCATGGACTGGAAAAATATGTAGGTTAAGAATTTATGATCGGAATTTTTATCGGGATTAAAGTTAGATCGCGTGTGGGACCCGTGTGACCGAAGTCACTTGGCCCCACCCTCCTTTTCTTCCTTATTTCCTCTCTTTTCTTCTCCACTTCCCGTGCGCTCATTGTGAGGAAAAGAACCAAAACACCATTCTCTTCCCCATTTCACCATTTCTCCGTTTCTTCACCGAATCGCTTGATTTTGGTATCGAAATATATTGTAAACAACCTTCCAAAGCCATTGGTAACACTTAGAAGCCTTGAATCCATCTCTTTGGCCGCGTTTTTGGCAAACTCAGATTCGACCCACTTGAGTTCTTGGAGATTTCTTGGAGTTTTGATCTTCAAATGGTTTAGTGAAGCCTTGGTGGTGATCATACAACACATTGTAAGTATATTTGTGGTCTTTTGATGGTTGGTTTCATAGATCTATGAATTTGTGTTCTAAGCTTTGATTTTAGATGTGTGATGATAGAGAGCCCAAATGGAAAAATGCTATTAGATGAAAAGGTCTTAGAATCATGTTTGTAAGCTAGAAATGCTATGTTAATTTTTGGTGAAAAATATAGGTTTTTAACTTGGTGGAATTTGAGGAATTTTCATGAAAAGTGAGTTTTGGTGTAATTTGGATTTGATGATTGTTGTAGGGTGCCTCACACGGACGGAATTGTGAAAAGTTAAATTGGAGCATACGTTTGGAACGGATTGCTTGTATTGAGGTAAACTCTTGGAACATGGGTTTAATCCCTAGTGAGCTCCACCACACCTAGAGGAAGGTTGTGGTTGGATTATGTGGTTATGACATGATGTGATTGTGTGCTTGTATGCATATTGCTTGGATTGTGTGAAAATTGTGTGGTCACTGGCTAGTTGACGTGTGTTGGTTTGGACATTCGCTGGGTTCGTCCTACGGGAGAATGCCAGTTGGAATGCCATGGTGTTGACTCTGGGAGCGACATCAGGATGATCCAAGCGGGGGACGTCCGCCGGATAGGGCTCATGAGGAGTTCCGGTTGGGTATTGCCATGGAGTCTTCTCAACCATGGGAGAGGCGCCAGGACTGTCTCGGGAGTTATATGATGGAGTCCTTGAACGTGAATCCATGAGTGGATGTTCTTGGGTGTCTCCAGGTGGATGGTGATATTGTTTTACTTGCATATTGCATGATGTCATATTTGTACATTTTAGTGAGCCATGGAGTGGAGAGAGCCTCTAGCTCCATTGGTTTACTGAGATATATCCGTATATCTCACCCCGTGTTTGGGGGACCACATTTCAGGTCACTATGAGCCGGGAGGAGCTTCGGGCAAGAAGCCCGTATAGTGGACATTGGATTGGCATGCGGTGCATTGGGATTGCATGACATTTTGGAGGAGTTATGGAGTGCACATGGCATACCATTAGTATTTTGAGACTTAGGTCATGAACATATTGCATGATGTTATTTCTATGCTTTTGTTAGTGTTCATGGTCATATGCTAAGTCTTGTTTATGTTTCATTATTCATGGCATGGATAACTGTATATTTTGAGTGAGCATGGGACTTGTCCATTGCCACATTCATAGCCTTGAAGTCTTGATGAGTAATGTTGTAAAATGGTCCATATTTGTATGTAAATGGCCATTATTTGAGAACCTTGTAAATGATGTTTAAACTTAAGGAAAATGCATGATGGAAGGGCCTAGAGCCAACATTAGGACATGATTATGTGTTATGTGGAGTACCAAAGGGCTAGGGATGGATTACACACCCTTTCTGGGGCTTAAAATGCTGTAATCTGTCATTTTGCTGCATAGTAATCGATTACCCAAGGCATGGTAATCGATTACCATGCAACAGGGGACGAAAAATTGGCTACTGTCTGCACTGGTAATCGATTACTGGCCTTTGGTAATCGATTACCATGTGAGGTAATCGATTACCCAAAGTTGGTAATCGATTACCAGAACAGAGGATTGAGAAAATTGGCTACTGCCTCATTTTTGACAGGTGGTAATCGATTACCACCCACTGGTAATCGATTACCACAGTGTAAATTTTGAAAATTCAGTTTTTTCTAGACTAAAAGAAAGGGACTTAACTTGATGGGTAGAACTCCAAATGATACGTGGTTTGAGACCACGCGTAGATAACGTAAAGGACTATAACTTGGTAAAATGAGAGAGTAAGATGGTGAGTTTAAATGAATTGAATAAAAAGAAGGATTTATGATGTTAGAAAATGTATGCTTCCGCGTATTGCATTTACAATTATAGTGTTGTTTTAATTGATTACGGAAAATGTATTGATGTAAGAAAAGGAATATGTTAAAAGAAAAATTTGCCCGTAATTTAATTAATCTAATCACTGTGATTGTAACTGCGCTTAATATCATAATCAATGTTAACAATACCGGTGTACAACGGGCTGTTACACATGTTATCCTGCCTGAGTGACAGCAGTTCAGTGTGCTTCATTCTTCTCATTGCCTTAGGAAAATACTTATCCAAAAATACTTGTCTGAACACGGCCCATGTTAGTTCGACGTCCTGAGCTCTCAGCAGAGCCCTCGCACCAGTCCACCATGTCAAAGCTTCTCCCAATAGCTGGTACGATGCGTAATCGGTCTTCTGCGCTTCCGGGCATGCCATGCGTTCGAAAATATGCTCGATCATCTGCAGCCACTTCGCTGCAGCCTCAGGGTTGTCTTCACCCTCAAAGGTAGGTGGTTGGAAGTTGCGGAAGTCTTTCAACCTCCGACGGGCTATTTCTTCTGCATTGTCATGCAGTGGGGGTGGGTTCTGATTCTGTTGCCTAAGGTCACGCCATTCTTGGCTCATATTCTGAATGAATGTTGCCAGTCCCCCAATAGTAGTGATAAGATCCCCTTCCGCATCGCCAGACCTTCCCCGAGTTGAACCGCGACCACCTGCCATGATTCTGCACTCACAATATCCTGAGATGAGTTGATCAGGCTCACCGCAAGTTATTCATGACAGCAGTCCCAAGTAGGTACTCGCGTTCAATTCGGACAAGTTAACTATGCATCCGTGTCTTATCACAGAACGGCCTAAACAATCTAACTACCCTAGTCTCAAACACTTAAACTATAGCACATTAAGACAGTCAATCAGCAGATAAGCACAATCAACAATCAATTCAATCAATCACAAGCAAATCCATGGACCAAACTGCTCTGATACCAATTAGTGTAACGCCCTCCCTTGTATGCATCCAAGAGAGTCGTTTGCTAAGCGGAATTAGAGTCGTTAACGTCACATGAGCCAACAAAGATTTTCATAGCAATATAAAAATCCGTAAGACGTTTCAATAGTTCTTATAACTTCTGTTTGGACGATAAAAAAATATTTCAAGTGATTTAGAAGGAGCACGTTGAGGGCTTCGCGTGCATATAAAATAATAGTAAATCGAAGTTCGTTTGCTCATAAAAACACCACCCGTAAGGTGCACTGTAAAAATTTCAGCACATAAGCCTTTCAAAAATTCCTTTCACAAAGGTTTTCCAAAATAGCCGCTGTTCATAGAAGTTCAAGATAAAATAGAGATGATAGGATCTACAGTCATCCAAGAGTACCAAAATATTAATCATTACAGTCATCCAATCAATCAAACAACAACAGTACAAGTCCAATCATCAGCAAGCAACAGCAAACATCATGCCTTCAAATGCTTTTACGTCCTCCTGCCATTTTGGAAAAATAGCAGCCCCGAAGGGGTGAGAATAATCCCAGTAGTGTGGCAACAAAACCAGTAATATAACAGTATTAACTAGGCACAAAATCATAAACAGTCACTTCAACATATCCTTGTTCCTTTTCCTTTTTCCTTTTCATCATATTCATATATATAGCGCATATAACGCCTTTCCTTTTCATCATATTCATATATTGTGTATATAACGCCTTTCCTTTGCGCTTTTAGCACCGTCGTGCGCGCACTTCACAGTGGAATCAAATATACCTTGGCACCTGAGCTCCATGTGGATTCCAACTGTGGGCCTATGCGGACTGATGCCAAGTGTCCCATACCCCGGTACCTTGGGGATGCCTATATGATGCTTGCTAAAACACATGGTCCTGTACATAACTATTCTAAAACAAGGCCTATATGATCTTGATACATGCATGTCATGCTATGCTTTCACACACAAAGCGTAAAAATGCGGTATGATGTAAGGTGCATGCTTATATACCTTTCATATAGCCATCACGGCACATATACTTTTCATATGCGTTATGCTGCCACATAACGTCTTTACCTCATAATCATATAGCCATCACGGCACATTTTTGGCAGTTTCCTTTCATCATAAGGAACATAATACTTTTACGGAATATGGAGCATCATGTTACAATTTTATACCAGTAGTCAATAGTCACATTAGGTAATATCGCCTGACACTTACCTTGCGTGCCTTAAACAATACCAAACAGCAGCGAAGTATCTCACTTCTTAAGCGCACCTAAATCAATTACAACCAATCATTTACAGTGGCGATTTACAGCAGAAACAGTGAGCATACAACAGCGTTTTACAGTGGAAAATAGTGAGCATACAGCAGCGTTGCACAGTGGAAAACAGTGACGTTTGTTCTTAAAACAGTGAGCAGAAAACAGTGAGTTGTTCTTTAAAATAGTGAGCCGGAAACAGTGACATTTTCCTTAAAAACAGTGGACAGAAACAGTGACGTTTTACTTAAAAACAGTGGACAGAAACAGTGACGTTTTACTTAAAAACAGTGGACAGAAACAGTGACGTTTTACAGCAGAAAAACAGCAGCACCTTACAGCAGAACAGTGAACGTTTTAAAATAGAAACAGTGACATCTTGGACCTCAAAACAGTGGCAGAACAGTGGCATTAGACAGTGGCATTTGAACATCAAAACAGTGGCATAAGTAGTGTTATTTGTGCATCAAAACAGTGGCATGAATGGTACATTTGAACATCCAAAACAGTGACATTAGTGGTGATATTTGAACATTGAAACAGTGGCATAATTGGTGGTTAAGACAGTGGCATAAATCATGATTTTTGGACATTAAAACAGTGGCATAAATAGTGGTGTTTGAACATCAATATGGTGGTTATTTTATGCAGAAACAGTGGCTCCTTAAGTACTAAAACAGTGGGTATTTTTGGTGCAAAATAGTGACATGTGTGGCATTGAAACAGTGAGCATTTTATGCAGAAACAGTGGCACATTATGTACTAAAACAGTGAGTATTGTGTGCAGAAATAGTGGCATCAAATAGGTGATCTTGTGAAACCGAAACAGTGACATTCTTAGCCTCAAACAGTGGCACATTCAGGGGGAAACAGTGGCATATATACCCTCAAAATAGTGGTGGATTCATTGAGAAACAGTGGCATATATATATCCTCAAAATAGTGGTAGATTCATTGAGAAACAGTGGCATATATATCCTCAAAACAGTGGCACATTCACACATAAACAGTGGCATATTTCTTAAGCATAACCATGGGACTTTCATGCATACAAATCCTCATAAAATAGCTACATCTTTATTCCTTTACCATAATCATTCAAGAATCCAAAACAAAACATATTCAAGGAGACATCTCATGCACACACATGGTTACACACAATGAAGAGGTCTAAGTTCTAGGCTTACCTCTTGTAGCACACACTTCTTGCTCACACACCACACCTTTCTAGTTCTACCAACAACAAGTCCACACTTCCTAGGAGATGATCTATGCGCATAAATGGTGAGGAGGAACAATCTTGGACAGCTTCCAAAGGTGAGGACTAGGCTGGACAGTGAGGGGATGAGAAGGAAAACTTACACTTGCTTGGTGTTCTAGAGCCACGGTTTGAGAGTGTGAGGGAAGGTAAGTTACCAAGGTTTTCTTTCTCCAAGAGGGATTGTATGTTCGGCTAGGAGAGTGAGGGAATGAGGGAGGAACTTGGCTGCACTTGTGCAAAGTGAGGAAACTCTCTAGTGTGCGCATAACTTAAAGGGAAAGTGAGGAGAGGTTGAAATGATTATGCATCATGAAAATTCTGGTTCCTTGTAAGAGTGGGACTGCACACTTGGTTTGAACAAGCAAAGGGTTGCTTCTAGTATACACTATGCACATGCAAGGATGTGGAGAGATAGGTTCAGATCTGAATGTTGTCCTAAGTCAGAATTTTTCAACATAAACAAGCAAGTCATGCGCACATGGTGGAGTGGAAGGAGGTGTCATCATGAGCACAGATTTGTGGCAGCCTAAACTCTGATTTGGAGCTGTCCTTGTGCGCATAAGATGAGGGAGATGCAGCCCAAAATCCTTCTTTGGTTGCATGTGGGGGCAAGGGACTGATTTTGTAAGTGTTTTCTACCCTCCTTAGCGCAAGAAATGAGTGAGAAAAAGACTACTATTGCCATGTGAAAGTTCCTTGGTACACAAACAACCTTGTTGGACAAGGCTTAGGGGAGATAAGTGTGGACACAACCTTGGGCTGAACATGATTGATCCATAAACTTCCTTGGGCCATTGGCCTACACATACAATGGATCCAATAAGACAAGTCTAAAGGTGGCAAGTCCACACACTAGCCCACTTCCTAAGTCCAATAAACACTAAAGCCTTCTAACACACACTCAAATTACTCATATGATTTTAATAAATTTCACATGCCTACATATGCACCCTCCTATGATTTAATTTAAATACTTACCTTAGTCTCATCCAATGATAAAGGTCAAACAATTCGCAAGCCATCAAACATACACATGCATCTATCTCATTTTAACACCTATGTATTTTACTAATTATGTGGGATGTTACATTTCCAATCATCTTCTCCATCAAAATTCATAGCTCACCTCAAAGCATTGGTAAAAAACCAAATTCATGCATCATACTGAGGAGTGGTTTTGAATTTTGACAAAATACACCATATTTAATATAATACATAATGCAAGTGCTTTACATATGAGATATCATCAATTCAATATGTACTCATACAATTCCTAGAAGAGGATTTACCTGTATTATGTTTCAAAAACTAAAGGAACAGAAATCAAATAGTGTGGTTGATAACGTTCCAAATCATCCTAGAAAGTAAGAAAAGGAGAGGATATTAATACATGTGCATTTAAATAACAAAATAACCAATTTGGCCCATGCAGCAATGCATTCATAATAATAATAACAATAATACATTATAATCATCACAATCATTATTTTTTGAAAGTTGTTTACTGAGACAATAATCCATATATTCTTCATCATTTTATTTGGCCAAAAAACTGGCCTTTAGCATTTTCCTTTTTCAATCCTTAACATTGAAGTCACATTGCAACTGTGTAAGATGCCACATTTTTGTAATGTTTCCACATAGGATCAAAGTAATAATACCTTTAGGTTTCTCACGATTGTGTATACTTGCTCAATACCGTATGTGAAAATGAAATACTCACAAGCTCTTTCGTATGCATGCCAAGGTGGTAGCATGCTTAGAAGTCTATCCCCAACTTCAGCAGGTACAATGTCCCATAAATTTTTTATCTAGAAATTGATCAACTATACATCATCAAAGGTAAGTTAAAAGCCAAGTAGCCAACAAAATAAACCAACTGAAACTCATAAAGTTTTGCAAGCTAATTGTTAGAGATATAATATATAAAACAATGTGATCAAGTGGTCACGAGTTCGATCCTCGCACCCCTCATTCTATTAATAAATAATTAAATATTGTGAAGTTTCTAAGCAAAGGTAGGTGGGTGTGTGCATTTTCCACCCTTCAAGGCCAACATGCTATTGTGTGAGGAGTATAATATATAAAACCACTAATATGGCCTTTGTTAGAGAAGATATATGATATGGACCAACTCAAAAAATACAGAACAAACAGCAATCACAGGTAAACAGTGGTCTGAATATTCAATTCTCCATATATTTATCAGTGACAAATATAATCAGAGACAATTTAACAGAGACACTGCGGAAGAAAGAAGATTACATTGAAACAAAGGGAAATTAACAATGCAAAAAGACAAAAGATAGGTGTGAGACAATTGGAGAGGCTTCACTCTCACCCAAGGTTGCAATCCAACTTCCCAGATCATTTCCCCAAGTGCCCAGCACCCCTTCTTCACCATCTAGCGTAACTAACTTGCTCCTTCCGCACTTGCATTCTGTTGGAGGGCATTCTCGTCCATGTCTTCACTTGGACCATTAGCCTTGCCACTCACAGCCTTTTTACCCACCCATAGCATTAAAGCCCCAAATCCTCCTATTCTTATTCCTTTGGTAGACTTGCACGGGTGGTGTTGTATCAATATAATATAAAACCATCAATATGACCTTCACCTAACAGCTTAAGATTTTGGGTTGAATTGGTTTTTTATATGGTATTGGAGCCTCTGGGAACAAATGATCATAAGTTCCATCCTCACCACTCTTATTCTATTAATAAATAATTAAATATTATGGAGCTTCTTAGCATAGGTAGGACCATAGGAGGGAACTATGCATTGTCCGCTCTTCAAGTCCAATGAGCTCTTGCGTGAGGTGGGCGTGTTAGAAAAATTGAATATAAAAACTATTAAGTGGCCTTAATCTAACATTTTAAGCTTTTAGGTTGAACTGATTCTTTACACTAATTAAAATAAACAAGAAAGCCACAAGGAATGAGGTTAAAAATATGCAAAGAAACAAATGGCTACTTGTAGGTTGTAGCCGATGGACCATATTTTTAAGGGCCTATCTGTTCCCTAACACCCAAATTTTGAAGAGAAACATTTTAAGCTTTTATAATTGTAGAGGAAGATTGAGGTAAAAATCTAAGATATCATCAAAATTTGGCAATACAAATAAAACATATTTGCTTTATCTTAAAAAAAACAACTTACAGATTGACCCATGGTTTATTCCACCTTAACCTGAATTATTGAAGGAAAAATTGTGTAGGTTGATGGATTGAAAGTTAAAAAAACAAAAAAATACCACCAAAATAGATTGGTTAAACGGAGTAACATGTTGAGTCGACCGATTTTGCTACCCTTATTTTCTTACATGATTAATTTTGTATGTGGTTTCTGAACAAGTTTGTCAATTTCAAGCCTATCAATCTTTCACTGTATAAGATACTTGAAATTCTTAAGTTTGAACATGCACAAAATCCAACTACTGCTAGAGTAGACTATTTACTATGCATGTTTTTATTTAGAACATTATTGGTATTACTAAGTATAATTCTTATTCAAAATGAAATTACAAATTATGTATTCCCAAATATATATAAGTATAATTTTTTTTCTCTCTTCATAAAACATATTAGTACAAGTGTTGTATTTTTATTGGGCAGATGTAGGTAAGATAATAGTATATTAGAAATTTCGGCTTTGAGAAATCAATTTTTTTTCTTAACATTTTTTTTGAAAATTATATATATATATATTTTATTTTAGCTCCTCTGAAGCATTATTTATTCTTCTCGTTCCGACCCAAACAAACTCTTCCAAACTTCTAACTTCATCATAGTGATATGCGATCAGCATATAAGGAATTGTAAGACGTCAAGAGGAAGAATGTTACTTAATCTGATGCAAGAAAAGGGAAAAATCACTGTTAATTTGTCAAATATCTTAATCTAAAGTTGTATACTGATTTTATGTTGATTTCATAGGAGAAATGCACAAATTAGAGTTGAAAAGGACAAAGTGAAACTAAAGGCCCACGCTACGAGCGTGGGAATGGCGCTTGCAGCATCAGAGAATCGCGCAACTGTTGAATTCAAATTTTAAATTCGAAATTTGAATTCAATTTTATTTTAATTAAATATTTCCGTTAAACGTTTCTGTAATAAATTCATACTTTAATATTTCCGTTAAACGTTTTTGTAATAAATTCATATTTTAATATTTCCGTTATAACGTTTATGTAATAAATTGTAAGGTTTCCGTTTTCAAGGTCAAATAAAGAAGCGTGGGAAAAGATTTCCAGACAGTGAGTCCACGCTTCAAGCGTAGAACTCCACGCTTGAAGCGTGTGAAAGACAAAAAAGGCAGAAACTCCACGCTTGGAGCGTGGATCCCGCGCTCCAAGCGTAGGGTTGAGATGGACAGCTGTCAGTTGCGAGAAAAGGAGGATTCTGAAGTTATAAAAAGGGCATAAGGCAACCCTAGGAGACACTTTTCATATTCTGAACAACTGAGGTCATTCGGAGGCGGAAGCTCTGGAGAGAGATCTCTTCTACCTTTCTGTAGTTCTTTTAGTTTATGTTTTCAATTGAACATTGGATTCTAGCCATGATAATGGTTGGCTAGAACCTCTTTGCTGTAGTTAGGGTCACGAACCCTTGTGAACCCCTGATACAATGGATTGAGTTTTATTGATATATTTATCTTTTGAATTTCGTTCTATTCTGATCGTATTGTTATTGTTATTATTAGATCCGATCAATCTAGTAAGTAATAATAAATCTGAGGATTAGGGCCAACAAGAGGGATCTGAGGTCTTTAATCCGGAAAGGGGATAGAACGACGGTATGAACATGATCTAGACATAGACATGATTCATATTGTAGATGTTTCAATTATCGATCTTTATGCTTGATCTCATATAGGGCACCTCAAGGAATTAGGGTTCTATATGAGATTAAAGGGTTAATTCCTCAAGGGATTGAGAATTAACTATTGATACCTTTATCTGATAATTATCTAATTTCACGATTTATATATTAATATTTAACTTAATCCATAGTAAAAGGTGGGGATCATTGGTGAGTGTTCTCTAACTGCAGCGCTTTTCTTACATATTTAAACCCTTATTTCATTTCTTTTCAAAAAGAACCAAAAACAAGTCTTTTAATTTTACAAATCAAATTCCCACACAATCCTGACATTCGTGTCAAAAACCTTTTGAAATATTTAATCTTAAAAGGAAAAGTTTTAATTGATTTAGACACACTCTCTGTGGATACGAACTTTGACTTATCATTGTATTACTTGCGCGATTCGGTACACTTGCCGATTCACGTCAAGTTTTTGGCGCCGTTGCCGGGGAGTGTTTTTCTTAAATCAATTAATCTTGATTTTAAAGATTAAATTGTTTTTATTTTATTTTATTTTATTTTTGTTTTGAATCTGTGCTACTAATCTTTTCTCTGAAGTTGTATGCAAAGCAGTGCTTTTCTAAGGAGAAGCGAACGAATTGCTCAAAAAGAGAAGGAAAGAAAAAGGGCACAGACAATTCCCATTCCAGTAGCCGAAACCCTAGAGATGGCTGCCTTTAATCAGAATGCTGATCCTAGGATGAACACCATCCTCACGCCTATCTTCAACAGGCCCAATGCTGGAATTGTTCCACCAGAACTTGGGAACAATCAATGGGAGCTCAAGTCCAACATCATTCAGTTGGCCGAGAGAGAAAAGTATGGAGGAGAGGACAATGAAGATCCTCACAGATTCATTGACAGATTTTTACGAATCTGTGACTCTACAAAGCCTCCACATGTTTCTGATGATGCAATAAGATTAAGACTTTTCCCTTTTTCTGTTAAGGGAAAAGCTCTTGATTGGATGGAAAGACAACCTGCAGATAGCATCATCTCTTGGGAAAATTTATCTGAAAAATTCTTTGCAGAGTTCTTCCCCATGGAGAAATACAACAACATGGTGAATGATATCACCTCCTTCAAACAACAATTTGGAGAGACCATCTGCGCTTCTTGGAATAGATTCAAGGCCCTCATGAGAAAGGTTCCTCATTATAACCTATCTCAAGGGGACCAAGTGAGAATCTTCTTCAATGGTTGTTTACCAGAAACGAAATTGGTTATTAATACTGCAGCAGGCGGTTCTTTGGGTGATAAACTAGCTTCTGAGTCATATCATCTTATTGACAAGTTAGCTAAGAACGAGAATGAAACATCTATAAGGACAGGAAAAAGGGAAGCAGTGCCAATCAATGATAATAGTGCAATGCTGGCAGAACAAAAGTTGTTATCACAACAAATGTCCAATCTGCATGCGAAGTTTGAAAGGATGCAGCTTTCCAAAGTTCAAGCAAGTGCAGTTGTCCTTGATTGTGAGTATTGTCATGAAGATCATGACACCAATACTTGTCCTACATTGATGTCCTCAGATTCTACTCAACAATTTCAGGTAAATGGTATTTGGTATGATCAGCGCCCTAATCAGCAAAATTTCTCAAGGAATCAGAATAATTCTGCTGGTGGTAATAATTACCAAAGGAAAAGTTATCAAGGTACTGGTTTAGATATGACATCTGACAACTATCTAAAACCACCACCTATTCCAAAAAGAGAGCCTTCCGACCTGGAGCGTTTAGTAGGAACATTAGCACAAAGTACTAACGCTTTCATGGAAGAGAGTAGGGCTAATCAAAGAAGTACCAATGCTTTCATTGAGGAAAGTAGAGCTGAGTCCAGGAACACTAAAGCTTCAATCAAAAACCTGGAATATCAGGTTGGTCAACTTGCCCAACAGTTATCTGATAGAGCTCCAGGTACCTTTCCTGGTAACACTACTACCAATCCCAAGGAAAATTGTATGGCAGTTATAACTAGAAGTGGGAAAGTGGTATCATCCCCACCAAAACCTATAGAAGAGGAAGAGAAGGTTGAACAGGAGGAGAAATCTGAAAAAGAAACTGAAAAGTCTCCTGAAATATTGAAACCGACTGATGATATGAAGGAGCCAGCTACTCTTCCAAAAGAAAAATTTGAACTTAGTGAAGAGTATCTTATGAAAATGGCACCTTATCCTGGAAGGTTGAAGCCAGAATTAAAAGCAAAAAGTTATGACAGATTTCTTGATCTTTTCAAGAAATTGCATGTGAACATCCCGTTTGCTGAAGCATTGGCTAATATGCCAAACTATGCAAAATTCATGAAGGATCTCCTTTCCAGGAAGCATAAGCTACAAGAGTGTCAAACAGTTGCACTTACTGAGGAGTGTAGTGCTATTATTACCAAGAAGGTCCCGCCTAAGCGTAATGATCCAGGGAGCTTCAATATCCCTATTGAAATTGGGAACACAAAAATCAGTCGGGCATTGTGTGATCTTGGGGCTAGCATTAATCTGATGCCCCTTTCTGTTTACAATTCCTTGGGGATTACCGAGTTGAAGCCTACTCAAGCATCTTTACAACTTGCTGATAGATCCTTAAGGAAGCCAAGTGGTATAGTCGAAGATGTCCTTGTAAAAATTGACAAGTTCATCTTTCCGGCTGATTTTATTGTGCTTGATATGGAGGTAGAAAATGAAATGCCTCTCATATTGGGTAGACCTTTCCTAGCCACAGCCCGTGCAATGATTGATGTTGAAAACGGGAAGCTTGAACTAAGGATGAATGATGAGACCGTTACCATTAATGTCTTTGATTCTTTAAAACAGTCTTCTCACAAAGATGATTGTTTTAGTCTGGAAATCTTAAAGGAAAAGCAAAGTGTAGCGGTTGAAGTTTCTAGAAAAGCAGATGATGAAGATGGTGCCACGAAGGTGGAGTTGAAGGAGTCTCCTAAAACTTTAAGAGATATCTTCTTGTGTAACAAGGTAGTGACTGAAGCACTGAAGGAAGAAAAGACTGAATTGAAAGACAAAGATCCCTCTGCTCATACCAATAAAATTCTAAATGAGGATGATGGCAAACATGAGAAGAAACCCCAAGGGAGGAGTCATCCTACAATGAAGAAGGTAGTAAGAAAGGAGGTGATCAAACTCTTTAATAAGAATTGGAAGAGACACCGGAAGCTAAAGTTTGACAAGAGACATAGAGATTCTATCTCTCAGAAGAATCAAAGCTTCAAAGAGTTTCTAACATGGCTCCATGGTTTGGGCCAAATCTGGGAATGGTGGCTCCAAACACCAAGGCAGCCAATACCACCAGATCCTCCATTTGCTGAGTCATCCCACGCTGCTGAGTGGGATGACATGGAGGTTTGACTTTATCTCCTTGCTGACGGAGATTTTGTACATTAGTTTATTTTTCTGTTTTGTATTTTAGTTAGTATATTTTTCTCTGATGTTTTAATGTGCGCATTATAGTCTCTTCTATATGCCACTGCTTGTTTCATTGTGCAGGTTTTCCTTCTTATGGTTTAATTATTGCTGAGGACAACAATGCTCTAAATCTGGGAATGGTGGGCTTGCGCCTTAGAACTGCAATTCTTTTATCAGGGGAGATATCCTAACTCTTTTCATTTTCTTAGTTATTTTTTTTATAGTTATTTGGTGTGCCATTAAAAAAATAAAAATAAAAATAAAAATAAATAAAATAAAAAAAAATGTGTGTTTTGAACAAATCCCAGGTTTAAATGTGCTCATCTTGTTAATGTACATGATTAAATTCTTGGAATATATTGTATGACTTTCTGACATAACATTGCATAGGCATAATTAGATTGCATGATTGCTCGTTTGTCTGAATTAATATTGTGAAATTCTGATAATGTCTGAGGTCAATTTTCTTGAGTCTGCATTGATACCATAGCTGTGAGGTTTTGAGCCTAAACACTGAAATTTTTGTTGAGAGGTCTCACTGTTGTAATACTCTAGAACTTGATTTGTTTCTCTATTATGCATGCATTGATTGATATGATAAAGGCATTTTGTTCTTAATTGCTATTGGCCAAAATAACTCACCTGTATGAGATTTTCCCCTTGCTAGCCCTTTGAGCCTGAACTTAATTCTTGATAAATGACCTGTGGCCTGATTGATGGCTTAGCCTATATCCATTTTTCGTGACTTACCTTGATTGAGATTGAATCATTGAATGTGTTGAAAATAAAATAAAGAAATTGAGGTAAGCTCCACAAAGGTCAAGTGATTAAGGGATAAAAAAAAATAAAAAAAAAAAAAAAAATCATCTATGCCCTTATAAAAAAAAAAGGAAAAGAGTAAAAGGTGGGCTGGAAGGAATTAATTCCCGAAATTCTGTGGGGATGTTAGTGGAGCAAAAATCATTGAATTGAATGTGTTAAAGTGAAATAATATCAGTTTTCAATCTCATTGTTGTTTGAGCTACTATCCATATATTCCTACCCTATTACCCCGGCCAAGTTACAACCTGTGAAGTCCTTTTGATCAATTAATGCATGTGTGTGATTCTTCATTTTTAAGAATTTTTTTTAGAATATGATCAAGCCTATGGTAGTGTTATAGCTTTGAGTGATTGAGTGCTCATTATACCCTTAAACACTGAGTGTAGAGTGAATATTATTTATCTGTGTGAGGGGTAACCAATGTAGACTTGTATCTCTAAGAAGCTGATGACATTATTGGGAGTTTATGATGTTGAGTCAGACATGCATGGCATATTGTGTCTGAGAGTGTCTCTGGAATGTTATGTTGGATTAATTAAATATGTCCTGGACTGAGTCTTTTACATTGCTGGGGACAGCAACGTTTAAATCTGGGAATTATTTGATATGCGATCAGCATATAAGGAATTGTAAGACGTCAAGAGGAAGAATGTTACTTAATCTGATGCAAGAAAAGGGCAAAATCACTGTTAATTTGTCAAATATCTTAATCTAAAGTTGTATACTGATTTTATGTTGATTTCATAGGAGAAATGCACAAATTAGAGCTGAAAAGGACAAAGTGAAACTAAAGGCCCACGCTACGAGCGTGGGAATGGCGCTTGCAGCATCAGAGGATCGCGCAACTGTTGAATTCAAATTTTAAATTCGAAATTTGAATTCAATTTTATTTTAATTAAATATTTCCGTTAAACGTTTCTGTAATAAATTCATACTTTAATATTTCCGTTAAACGTTTTTGTAATAAATTCATACTTTAATATTTCCGTTATAACGTTTATGTAATAAATTGTAAGGTTTCCGTTTTCAAGGTCAAATAAAGAAGCGTGGGAAAAGATTTCCAGACAGTGAGTCCACGCTTCAAGCGTAGAACTCCACGCTTGAAGCGTGTGAAAGACAAAAAAGGCAGAAACTCCACGCTTGGAGCGTGGATCCTGCGCTCCAAGCGTAGGGTTGAGATGGACAGTTGTCAGTTGCGAGAAAAGGAGGATTCTCAGGTTATAAAAAGGGCATAAGGCAAACCTAGGAGGCACTTTGGATATTCTGAACAACTGAGGTCATTCGGAGGCGGAAGCTCTGGAGAGAGATCTCTTCTTCTACCTTTCTGTAGTTCTTTTAGTTTATGTTTTCAATTGAACATTGGATTCTAGCCATGATAATGGTTGGCTAGAACCTCTTTGCTGTAGTTAGGGTCACGAACCCTTGTGAACCCCTGATACAATGGATTGAGTTTTATTGATATATTTATCTTTTGAATTTCGTTCTATTCTGATCGTATTGTTATTGTTATTATTAGATCCGATCAATCTAGTAAGTAATAATAAATCTGAGGATTAGGGCCAACAAGAGGATCTGAGGTCTTTAATCCGGAAAGGGGATAGAACGACGGTATGAACATGATCTAGACATAGACATGATTCATATTGTAGATGTTTCAATTATCGATCTTTATGCTTGATCTCATATAGGGCACCTCAAGGAATTAGGGTTCTATATGAGATTAAAGGGTTAATTCCTCAAGGGATTGAGAATTAACTATTGATACCTTTATCTGATAATTATCTAATTTCACGATTTATATATTAATATTTAACTTAATCCATAGTAAAAGGTGGGGATCATTGGTGAGTGTTCTCTAACTGCAGCGCTTTTCTCACATATTTAAACCCTTATTTCATTTCTTTTTCAAAAAGAACCAAAAACAAGTCTTTTAATTTTACAAATCAAATTCCCACACAATCCTGACATTCGTGTCAAAAACCTTTTGAAATATTTAATCTTAAAAGGAAAAGTTTTAATTGATTTAGACACACTCTCTGTGGATACGAACTTTGACTTATCATTGTATTACTTGCGCGATTCGGTACACTTGCCGATTCACGTCAATTCAAAAAAGATCCACGTTAGTCCCTCAAAAGGACTAAAATGGGTCCACTTTGAATTTCTTAGGGACCACGAATAGCCTTTTTATTTGCTACGGACTAAAGCGGGCATCATAAGATTTTTTGAGGACCGAAAAAAGTATTTACTCTTTTCTTTACAAAAGGGATAATTAGGTAAGAGTAAAGCTTTTTTTGGTTCGTTAATAAAAAATACGGTTTCCACATTCGTCCCTTACATAAAAAAAATAGTCCTGAGGTCCTTAAGAAATTCAAAGTGGACCCATTTAGTTGAAATTGTGGTCCCTTACAAATTCAAAAAGTCCCACATTAGTCCCTCAAAAGGACTAAAATGGGTCACTTTAAATTTTATAAAGACCACGATAATAATTTTTTTTATTAGCGACTAAAGTGGAGACTGTGTTTTTTGTTAGGGATCCAAAATGGATTTTACTCATTAGGTAAAGATGAAATAAAGATGAAAAAAATTCCTTCTCCAGTTCTCGTACTTCCCCTTGCATCATCAACCGGCCATGTTTTTTGGGGTTTGCTTTCAGCTTTTGTGCCTTATTATAGCTTAAAAAAGAGGATTGATACTGGGTTTGACATTCTCAAATGAGTTAATCTCTAGAGATTATGGCCTTCCCTGTGATTTTGCTTGCCTTCTATACAGGTAGTGTTGACTTTTTTATTCACCATAATAAATAGAACGATGATATTTGATGGTACACAGTGGCGGACCCAGGAATTTTATTGAGGGGGCGAAAAATGAAAATACCTCTTCATAATTAAAAGTACTTCAAATACAATACAGACCTAATATGCAAAAATACTCTACGTGTTTTCATATTGTTAAACTCATCTATAATTGAATCCGTATTAAAACTCAAAATAATTTCTTTTTCAATGTATGTAATCAAAGAATCATTAAGAAATTGGTCTTCCATTCTATTTCGAAGCCTAGTCTTGATTATCTTCATAGCTGAGAAAGATCTTTCTGTAGTTGAACCCTAATTATATAACTTTTATATTAGAGAGTTGTGATGAGGACCTTATGGTCATAAATAGAATGAGAATGAAATTCAAAGAATTTGGATACCCATATTGAGGGTATTCTGAACAGTTGAGTTTTGATCTGTTATTTTTGACTGCTGATGCAGTAACAGTCAGTAGAATAGCTTCAAGAGAGCAAATTATTGTTAGAGATCTAATCTAATGATATAAACATCATGAATGAGGTTAGGATATGATTTGATGAAGATTGATACCCATATTGGGGTATTTTTGAAAAGTCACTTTTGCCGGGTATTTTGTACTGCTGTAGCAGTAGTCGGTAGAATCCCGAAACGGGAAAAAGGTGAGAAAATGGAAATAAAGACCAATATATGCCTAACAAGTCATAATTAGACCAAAAATATTAAAGTTAAGATGATTATGAAATCCGGGTACAGTTAAGAACACCGGTAAAGACTATAGTGCAATTAAACAACTGTTAGTGGATCTGTGATCAACTAATCAAATTTTTAAGTTATGAACATGATAATTAGAGAAAATTAATGTTAAGTACTTAAAGTTAGAGTTTTGGGAGTTTTCGGGTAAAAATTTGACGACGGATCAGTTAAAAATTACACCGGGTCTCACTAAAGGACGAATGCCACTTAAGTGACATGGAAACCCTAATTAGGGCACCTTCCCCTCTCATTTCAAATCTGAATCAGCCCCCTTCTCACTTCTCTCTCTAAAATTCAAACTTCAAATTTTGCTCTCACTTCTCTCTAAGATTTCATCTCCAAAACCTCACCAAATCACCAAACCTCCTTCATCAAAGTTGTTCCTATCATCATCCTCTTCAAGAATATACCATTTTTGTTGTTAGAAACCAAAATTTCGTGGTGACTCTCCTTCCATACAGCCATGGTGTTGACAAGTTCAAGCCTTAGAGATGATGTTTTGAGTTCTCTTTGAAGAACACTCCTTTGGTGCTTGTCTACTTGAGTTTTGGTGTAAGTATCTTGAATCTTTTTCTTGAAAAATCCCACCTTTGAGTTGTGTTCTTGAGTTCTAACTTTGAGTCTTTCTTAAAGGTGTGTTCTTTGTGGAAAAGATGCATCCTTGCTTGAGAAAAGTGGAAGCTTGAGGCCTTGGAGCTAACTTGAAGAAGTAAGCATGATCACTTGGAGAAATGTTGACAAAAATGTTTTCCCATCCACTATATGATTCAGCCATCATGAGTTTTCTATGGGGTTGATGTTTTAATTTGATAAAAATGTGTTCTTGATGGTCTAAAGTGTGGATAATCATAGGAGGAACCATGGGAAAGGTTAAAAATGCAACCTTTAACCTTAAGAACACTAATTATGACTAAGGAATGGATTTGAACCCTAATAATACACTTAATCAAATCTGCCCTAAACAGTATGATTAGGGTTTTATGTTTAAAATTTAATTAGATGATGGATTAGTGGACTAATTAAGTGTAGGACTTAATTAACTAATGAAATGACTAAGAAATAGGCTTAAAAATACTAATATTAACACCTAAACAATTCAGCCATGTAGGCTTAAGATAGGGTCACTATGTTAAAATTAATATTAATATCTCATTAGGATATTAATTTAGTGGTTAAGTGAAGTGGACTTTGCATAATACACTAATTAAGGATTAAACTCTAAAATTGGACTAAAGTAGGGTTTAGTTACACTAATTAAGTAATTAGTAAAATTTAATTATCATGACATAATGAGACTAATGATATTTCATAATGGGACTTAATAATAGAAAAATCCAAGAATTAATGTGAATTAGGATTTATAATCAAAAGTAACTAAGGTTTGTTAAGTAAACACATTTAAGGCTAGGTAACCAGTTTTTAGGCAAAATTGGGGAGAGCATATCTCCCTCCACAGAGGTCATATAGGGTTGTGCCTTATATCAAATTGAAGATTGAGATGTTATCTATGTGGTGTCAAAATTTGGTATCAATTGAAGATGTATTTCATTCTGTATGTTCGTTTGAGTGAGGACTGCACAGGGAGGCCATGTACAGGGGCGCTGGACATGGCTGCAACTTCTACGAATTGTTTCTCCCTCTGTGCTTACTCAAATTAGGCTCATAATATGTCGAATTAAAGATAAAAGTGTCTAGTTGTCTACATAAAAATTTGAGAGCAATTGGTTTAGTAGATTTTCCAGAATCGCAGAAATGGTAAAAGATGTTTAGGGCCCTGTTCGGAGTTGGCAAACAGCTTTGCTTGTCCAACTTCAAATGGTGATAACCGGAGCTAGGAAATTTCAAATGAGGCATGTGATACCTTGTTGGAAAGGTAATTGAGTCTAGATTAACATACTAAAAGATGAGAATTTTATAACAAGTGAGTTTCTCTCAGTAACTAGAAAACAGAAGCATGTACAGTTTTGGGAAAACCGTAAAAGTGATATTTAAGCTAAGTGGGCTTAGAAGAACCCTTATTAACTTATAATAATCATAAATATGGCTTGGATGAGTTGAAAATAGTCTAAGTGAGTCTTGCATGTGATTCTAAGCTATGTAAGTAATTGAAGATTAAAGTGACTTGTAATAATGCACTAAAATATGTATTAAGTAATAATTGGTCTAGACTTGTAATGGGCATAATATTGGCATATGAGTATGAAAAGTGGAATCATTAAATGATTAAGTCGTTGATATGACTTGATTAATTATTATTAATTAATGATGTGAATGGTTCCTACTCTAGGTGTGCCTAGAGAACCGTGCACTTGAGGATTTTGTTGGAGTATACGTATTATATTGGAGTGTGGGCTTGTGCTAAGCTCCCTAAGGTAAGCTCCTAGTTCTAGTTGACTCCTCTCTCTTGTGGCCCCACCATGATGGTGGGCATTATGGTTGTATTGTATGAGAGTATATGGTATGATGTATATGTGCATTCATTCACATTCATATAGATGTTATATGATCTTGATGTTATGATGATGCACTAATGATATATGTTATGAGGATCCTGGCCAGTGATCATGGTATGTAGGCTGCTTATGACTTGACTCTAGGAGCTATTTCATACTGAGATTGTGTTGACTATCTATGGCTTGACCCTGGAAGTCACACATGTGTAACTGTCTATGGCTTTGACCCTGGGGTTACACAAGGATGATATGATGATGCTATGTTTATGATGTATGCATGTATTATATGCTTTATATCTGACTTATCATGCAGGAAGTGGGCTCAGGGGTTAGAGGATCCTCTATGAACCTTGAGCTTACTGAGATGTTGTTATCTCACCCCGTTTGGGGATATCATTTCAGGTACCCAGAGCAGTGGTGATGCTTTTAGGGGAAAGGCTCCCGCATTGGAGTAGTTGATCATGCAGCTGATGATTTTATATTATGTTTAGATTTGATGTTGGCATGTAGACTTGTTAACATGCTTAATTATTTTATGGAGATTATTGTATGTATTTATTTAGGCTCATGATAGTATTCTTAGAGCCATGGATTATTTACTGATGCTTTTATACTTTGAATTAATATAGACTTGATGCGTGTATTCAGTTAATTTGGGCACAGACCCTTATTAATTGTATTGACCCATTGAGGGGATTGCAGTCCGTGTGGACTTGCAAGCTATCTGTTTAAATTATTATATCAATTAGGTTATCTGTATATGTGGGATCATGTTCCCAGTTATCTGAAATATAGCCGTTATGCTGTCCGTGAGACTCTGTCAAGAATGTCACTTGATGTTATATCTTTATGGTCAATGGCCACTAATACTGGCTTATGGAATAAATTAGTAGATGTATATTTAGATTTACACTTTCGCAGTATCTCACGTGAACGTTTCTAGAAATGTTTTTATAAAAGGTTTTGGAAAAAGTTTACTCGTATTTTTATAAGACGCTTTATTCCTTTTCAATAAAGTCTTCCGCTGTGAATGTTAAATATCATGTATGTTAACAACCGGAGTACTACGGGGTGTTACAGCGTTCATGGTCTACATGAACCGGATCTTCCAGCCGTACCTGGATCAGTTTGTGATCATCTTCATTGATGACATATTGATTTACTCCAAGACAGAGGAGGAGCATACTAAGCACTTGAAGATTGTTTTGCAAGTGTTGAAAGAGAAAAGGCTGTATGTAAAGCCGTCAAAATGTGAGTTTTGACTCAAGTCGGTGAAATTTCTGGGTCATGTGATTTTCGCTGATGGAGTTGTAGTTGATCCTAACAAGATTGAGGCCGTGATGGATTGGGAAAGACCCAAGACGGTTACAGAAGTGAGAAGCTTCTTAGGTTTGGCAGGGTGCTACAGGAGATTCATTGAAGGATTCTCCAAGATGGTGTTACCGATGACTCGCCTTACCCGAAAGGAGACTCCATTCGTGTGGACACATGAGTGTGAGGAGTGCTTCCAGGAGTTGAAGGAGAGGCTAACTACTGCTCCTGTGTTAGTCCTTCCTGATCCTGCGGAGCAGTTTGAGCTTTATTGCGATGCCTTTGGTAAGGGGCTAGGCTGTGTGTTGATGCAGAAAGGAAAAGTTGTTGCTTATGCTTCAAGACAGTTGAAACCTCATGAGGAGAACTACCCGACTCATGACTTTGAGTTGGCAGCTATTGTATTTGCTTTCAAGATTTGGAGGCATTATCTGTATGGAATGAGGTTTGCTGTATTCAGTGACCACAAGAGTCTGAAATATCTGTTTGACCAGAAGGAGTTGAACATGAGACAGAGAAGATGGATGGAGTTCTTGAAGGACTACGACTTTGAGTTGAGGTACCATCCTGGGAAGGCCAATGTGGTAGCCGATGCTTTGATTCGGAAATCCGTGAGCTTATCCAGTTTGATGATGAGCGACTATGATGTAATCGAAAAGTTCAGAGACTTGAGAGTGAACTCCTTATTTGGGGGTGCACTGCTCGAGATGGAAACAGCAGAAGCGATTAATGAGCTGATGGAAAAGATTAAAGAGGCGCAAGTGCAAAGAAAATGCCTAGATTATGTGAAAAACCAAGATGGTGTATCTTGGAATGATGATGGTTTGCTGCTATTTCAGAAAAGGGTTGTAATCCCTCGAGGGCCATTGACTGAGGAGGTTATGGCAGAGGCTCATAAGGGCCAGTTTACTATCCACCCTGGTGCTACAAAAATGTACCAGGACTTAAAGAGAAATTTATGGTGGCCGGGCATGAAGAAAGACATAGCGGTCTACGTATCCAAGTGTCTTATATGTCAGAAAGTGAAGATTGAGCACCAGAAACCGTCTGGTAAGCTTCAACCTCTGGAGATTCCACAGAGGAAGTGGAGAGTATTTCCATGGACTTCGTAGTGGGATTGCCTAAGACTCAGACTGGTTGTGACTCTATCTGGGTCATTGTGGACAGATTGACCAAGTCTGCCCATTTTCTTCCAGTGAAGGTGAGCTTCACTACAGAGCAGTTGGCCAAGCTTTATGTCCGTGAGATTGTGAGGCTTCACGGGGTGCCCGAGAGTATCATGAGTGATAGGGACCCGAAGTTCACTTCTCGGTTCTGGGAGGCGCTGCAGGTAGCTTTTGGTACATAGCTGAGATTGAGTACGGCCTATCACCCTCAGACTGATGGACAGACTGAGCGGATCATCCAGACATTGGAGGACATGTTGATGGCTTGCACGTTGGAGCAGGGTTTAGCATGGGATAGGTACCTTCCGTTGGTGGAATTTTCATACAACAACAGTTTTCATGCTAGTCTGGGCATGGCACCCTACGAGGCGCTATATGGTAGGAGGTGTCGGACTCCTACTTCCTGGTCTGAGGTTGGAGACAAAGAGCTATTTGGCTTGGACTTTGTCCAAGATACTACCCAGAAGATCCAGATGATCAGGGAAAAGTTGAAGCAGACACAGAATCGCCAGAAGAGCTACTACGATGTCAAGCATCGTCCACTGGAGTTCAGTGAGGGTGAGCACGTGTTTGTGAGACTTTCACCTGTCACCGGTGTTGGACGAGCACTCGGAGTGAGGAAGTTGAGCCCGCGATTTATTGGGCCCTACCAGATCCTTGGTAGAGTAGGACCTGTTGCCTATCGACTTGCCTTACCTCCGAACTTAGCCAACATCCACGACGTGTTTCACGTGTCTCAGCTTCGGAGGTACATAGCGGATCCTTCGCACGTGGTGCAACCTGATGATGTGGAGGTTCGGGAGAACCTAAAGACTTCCGTCGGATCACTCAAGATTCTCGATCGAGGCGAGAAGCAGCTTAGGAGCAAAACTATTCCGATAGTCAAAATGTAGTGGACTGGACGTAGTCCCGAGGACTGTACATGGGAGCGAGAGGACGAGCTTCTCCGGTAGTATCCCGACTTTCAAGACATGTATGTTTCTGATTTTAAGGACAAAATCCTTAAAAAGGTGGGGTGAATGTAAGAACCCGCACCGCTAATTAAGGTAATTAATGAATTAATTGTGATAAATTAGGAAATGAATCCATAATTGACCTTAATAATTATTATTTGGCTTAAATAATTATAGTAAGTGAGTAAAAATGCTGAAAGTCGCTTTTCAGAAGAAAAGTGCAGATACCGGTTCTGCTACTCGATATAAATGCGTACCGGAAAAGTATCCCATAAAATTATAATAAGTGCATGATAATTATTAGAATAATATGTAGGACTTATAAAACAAGTTTCAAGTTAAAATAATGAGAACTGGTGCCAAAACTGATACTGGCTATGGAAAAGCGCGTACCGAAAAGGTGCTCCGAAAAATAAAATAAAAATATGAAAAATCTTAGAAAAATGAGTGGGTTAAGATTACAAATTTTGGGATCAAGATCTTTTGCGTAGCTTTTAATGGTAATACTGTGCGGTAAGTGGCCATGTGGCTATATATACTATCATTAGAGGGCACATAACCCTAGAAACCTAAATTACCTGCATGGGAGGAGCTGCATCAGTGTGGGAAACATTGTTCCATTGCCCTTTCTCACCATTTGAGGGCCAAGTCTTCATCTTTTGCTTGGTTCCTCCCTCTTACTCTTCATAAACACTTGTGAGCATCCTTGTGGGAGTGGAAGGAGAGTCCTTTGGCAGTGTCCAGCTGCTGTGAGAGTGTGTGACTGGGTTGTTTCCTCTTTTCTTGGGAGGGTGGCCATTTATTTGGCATTTTAACACTCCAAGATGTCTTCTTGTTGAGTAAATGAGCTACCTTGTGCATCATTTTCGTGTACCCTTTGTGGCAGCACCTTGAGGCTGGCTTGTGAGCTCCAAGAGCATCATTGTTGAGCTGTTTCAAGCTTTGGTAAGCCTTACAACCTTTGATCTTGAGTTTAATGGGTTAAAGTTGAGGTCTTTGCATGTTAATGGTTAAAATGAAGTAACCAACTGGTATGTGGACCTAAAACCGAATCAAGATGCATGCTTTAACGTAGTTTAGTGTTAAAAGTTGGATTTTTGGGCTGGATATTCACAAAAATGCAGAACTGCATTCTGTCGTGAAATATCTGGATATTTATCGAACAGATATCTGGATATGGTATCCGGATATTGATATCCGGATATGGGGATCTGGATATCCGGATATGGTCAGTGTGATATCCGGATATTGAATATCCGGATATGTCCCCGAGGAATATCCGGATATTCTGGGATTTCGAAGAATAGTAGCTGTGATGTGTGTACAGTAAGCTATTGGGGGTTTGTGGACCCTAGATTAAGGAAGTTAGACTTCTGTGATTAATGAACTAAGTCAGAATCATGTGATTAAGGGCTTATGGCTTTGTTGGAAGCCTTAAGACGTAAAACGTAAAGGAAAGGCGTAGTCTTTAAGTTGTATGCTTGTGATGCATAATTAATGATATATTATTGGTCCATAACAGATTGTGATACTGCTGTGTTTGGACTTGAGAGTGGTTGGACTCTTGGCTTGGATTGATTGCTTGCAAGGTAAGCTTTCGTGTCCTCGGTTTAGCCATGTTGTGGTTCCACCATGTCCCATGGGGATGTGTTTTATGCATGCTGTGTCACATGCTTTTGAATTTTGGAAATGCTGTTGAGCTATTATATGCAATGTGCCTTTATGATATGCATATGGTGTCCACCTTTACGGTAAGCCTGAGTATGTAGTACATACGATAAGGTGAAGCTGTGGGTGAGGTGCAAGCGGTGTTCCTTGTACTCATGTGTGTTTAGACTTATTCCTACATCTTTCCGGCCAGTAGATAGTATAAACACACATGGCACGAATATCTGTTGCACTGCATACTTTTGGAACTATTATTGGAAATACTGCTTTTTGAACTTATATTGCACATGTAAGTGAGCTTGGGGTGGAAGATCCTTGAGGACCCATTGTCTTACTGAGATTTCTTGTTTAGAGATCTCACCCCACGTTTGGGGACGCTTATTTCATGTTCGGGTAATGTTGAGGCCTCAGGTGGCAGGAGGCCAGAGCTGAGTTAGATATTACTGTGATGTGCTGACATGCTGGATATTGACTGCTGTTTATGTTTTCCGCTGTTATTATGTTATTCTCTGTTGAGACTATTGTTGGGCATTGTGTCTTATTTGGTGAGCATGGGGTTTGTCCATGCCACATAGACTTGAGTATGTTTTCTTTTAGTTAAAGTTGTATTAATGTATCAGGATTTTGATCCAGGCTATGTGTTGTAGTCCTGTGACTTAGATACTCACTTTATATATATATATGAGTAATTTCAGTTAGTTGTCTTGCAATTTACATACATGCATTATTTTATGAAATTGATTAAGTAATTAAGTTGGCTAAGGTTAATGACGTCATAATTGAATTAAAGAAAAAGTTATTCCGCATTTTAATTAAGCGTGGCTTAATACGATAGTATGTTAACAAATCGGGTTAACACGGGCTGTTACAGTACACAGTTAATTATGATATGAGTATATTCGGTGTAGTTATTTGTTGCAACTTACGCACAGGCAATATTTTGAAAATGGTTAATAATCAACCTGGTTAATAATGACGTCATAATTGAAAAGAAAAAGTTAGCTTTCACATTTATTTTGAGTTGCGCTTAATATCGTAATATGATAACAATCCGGGTATACACGGGGTGTTACAGAGGGCACTTCAGCTGATGCGTTGCTGAAGTCTGTGGAAGACTATGGCTGATATGCCTCCAGCATATATAATTTTTGAAGCTAAAAAGAGCAAGAATTTAATACACTTTGAAGTAAAAAGGTATATATTTGTTATAAAGTTGATAAACCATGCTCAGATCACTTCTCATTGAATATCTTATGTTTTTGTAGGTAAAAGTACAAGAAAAGAGCTCATTCATAACCACAAGAGAAAGCAAAGGCTAGAAGTGTCGTGCTAATAACGCCAGAAGATCTTAAAATCACAGTGTTGTCGTGCTATTAGCCCGAAACCCATGCTAGCGGCGCTAGAGCCTAAACCTAGTATAATCTTCACCGGCAGGAAGCACGTGACTCATTTTAAATAGACATCAAAATGAAATTTAAGGATGATTCTACACCACGGATTTGATCAACATTTGGGAAGATTTGCAATTAAGCTATAAAAAGGGAATGTAAACCCTTATTGGCTACCTTTGGCTGGGGAGTTTTCGAGAGATCAAGAAAATGAGAGCGTCTTTGGAAACTTATGATGAAGATGAAGATTTCAGAGAAATTGAAGACCATTGATTTTCTTCTTCTCCTTTTTTCTTCTACATGAAAATTTATGTTTTCTTTTATTCCATTGTCTTGTTTAAGCCAGTTATGTCTGGTTAAGTTTCTTTTGTAGTTAGGATTATGAATCCGACGTGAATCCTATTTGTAGTTTTAATTTGGTTTCTTTAATAAATTATCTTAGTTAATTTGTGTTTTACCTTGAGTGAAATTTCTATATCCTTTTATGAATTGATCACTTTTATAAGGATTTGAGGGTTAAAGCTCACAATAGAGATATTGGGGTTAATATCAATTCTGACATGGGTCAAGTACCAATTCTTGCATGATCTAGGCATAGGCTTACTTGAGTTGTAGACTTAATAATTTGTCAAGTTTAATGCTTAATGAGAAAAGGATCACTGAGACATTATTAGGGTTCTAATTTGGTTAAAGGGTTAAAGTCACTAAGACATTAGGATTTAACAAATAATTTAATAAGAAGACAAAATCTTCTGAAAACTGATTTCAAAAGAGATGTACGAAAACTGATAAGGAGATGGTATCTGTTAAAAACTCAAAAAAATATATAAAAAATGGGTTCACCAAAGAAAATAAATGGATCAAGGTTCCTCTCTTTAGGCTCTAGATACCATGTAGAGAAGCAAGAGATGAAAGGAACATTGGAATAATCAATGTTTAATAGCACAACGAATATTATGTTATATATAAAATTATTAGGTACATACAACCTGAAATACATGATGTGAGACTAACCCTATACTACTTCTACTATATGTATATACAACACTTCACATACTAGATCACTTAAATTAAATATCATAGCAAACATATTCAACAAAGTACAACTAGAAAAATTGAGTCCAAACATATCCAAGCTTCTCCATTCCTATATTATTGAAGCAAAACTCAACTAAACATTTTATCCTTGACAAATATTTGAAACTATATATTTCACACTCTAAGTAAATTAAATA
>JAVKPL010010594.1:0-45000 GCA_032173675.1 Gastrolobium villosum
ATATCCGAAACTTTTTCCCTTTTTTTTAATGGGGCAGGTTATATTTACAAACTTTTTGTTTCAGAACTCCACCATATCTTCGGGAGAATATAAAACTTTTACAAATTTCACTGGAAAAATATAGTGTAATTTGAATTCCAAAAAATTTGTAAACGGACTTTTTTCCTTTTTTTTTAATTATTTATTCTTTGTGATTACAAGCAATCACCATCACTTTCATTTTAAATTGTCTATTGAATATAATTACATAATGATTAGAAAGAATTACAACTACACAAATATTATATAAAATTATAAAATATTTCAAAGCATGGTGAAAGACGTATTTGAAACGCATGAAGAAAAAATCGACCCAGAAGTTTACGAGTAGCTAGTTTGAATGGAAAACGACCTATTATTCTTTTGATGTTTATACCTGCGGCGGCAGCAAACCACCGCTGTACGTTGTATCTGAATTACAGATTCATCATTTCAACTTATTATTCTTAGGGTTTTATATTTCTGATGCGAAATGAGAATTGAAATATTATTATAGGGATAAAAAATATATTGCTACAACGGAAATCGAAGGGTGTGTTTCTTCCAGAAATATAAAATCGTTATTGTTATTGCTACAAAGTTTCTTCCTTATTTTGTAATAGTCGCACTATCCTACGCTTCAGAAGATTTTCGAGATACCTAAGTGTGTGGCTTTGAAATTTGTCTAAGTCATAAATAAATTCCAGTTATTAAATATGTAGTTTTGAAATTACAAGCAATCACCATCACTTTCAAGAACGAAGGAAATGACAGATGGCATGGCCCCCAAACCAATAAACCATGACATCTTATTTGCTATCCCCACAAAAAAGTTACAGACTTTACATATGATCCAAAAAATATATAAAATATATTAAAATATAACTGATAATGACAATTTTAATTATTTGTTTATATGAATTATTTTATTTAAATTATAAGCATATCTTCTCTAATATAATCATTTTTATCGTAAAAGAATGATGTAACAGTAAAACATTATTGTTATTTAATAGAAAAATTACAAAACGGTATCTACCAAAAAAAAAAGAAAAATTACAATGGTTATACGTTATGAATTGAAATATTTAAATATTAAATTCAGAAGATACAGCTTTTTATACTTAGCATGGTTAATAATTGCGGTGGCTTCGGCAGATACACCGGTCGTACAGGTAATAAAGTAATAAATAGTAGGGTTGTCATTCTCACGAGGATTGATATATCAAGGAGGTGATATTCTAATTACCAAAATTTCTCACTATCATCTTACTACCAATCTAATTACCATTAGATTAACATTTTCTCTCTCTTCAAAAACTTTTTAACATTCTCTCTTTTTAATCTAATGGTGATGTAATGGGTAGTAAGTTAGTAGTGAGAGTTTTTGATAGTTAAAATATCCTCACTCTATATCAAGCACTAACTTATCTACGCAACCAAAATTGGATCGATCTTTAAGGTTTTCTTGAGAATATGATTTAAATGGTAAAAACAAAATTTTAAAAATAACATTTTTAGTTTTCAAAATTAAGAACCAAGAAAAATAATCAACAACTAAGAACGTAAATAGGAATGATTTTAAATCAATTAAAGACAAACGTAGCTAGGGATTCGATTTTTCCAACGTTTTCCTGACAGTTATACCCTTTTATTCAATCAATATTCAATATCAAGTTATTGACGATTCTTTCTTGATCAACTAGATCCTCAATCCCTTGGTGATTTAGTCATTTACTTTATTCAAAACCCTAATCCCTTAGTGGTTTTCCCTAGAGCAAGCATTAAGAGCAAGAATCATAAAGTCATAGAATTCTTAAGCCTATGCCTAGATCGAACAAACCCTAGCAATTAATCAATGCGAATATATAATGCAAAATTTCTATTATCATGCAAGATTCAAGTGTGCATCTATGAGTGATCAATTTATAAACAGAACTAGCTAGTCATAGGGAAAAAGATTAATTGCTTAACATTGAAACATGAATATCAATTACAAGAAAGAATAAAATAGTGTTATGAACCAATTGGTTCCATCTCACCCTAACTAAATAAAGAAAGCTAGTCTAACATGTTCATAGAAACAAGAACTATATATGAAAGAAAACAAAAGAAAAACATACAAAACTTAAATCGTTGATCTCCACGGTGAAGCTTTGATCTCCTTCTCCACTTCTCAAATTTAGAGTAGAGCTTTTTTGCCTACTAGGTCGCAGCTACTCGTGCCAAAATTATTGAAAATAACCTTAGACGTCCCTTTTTACTGAAAAAGGTCCATGCGTCTTTCTGGTTCGAATTGCTCGCTAAATGCTCACTATAGCGATTATTTCTAGCGAGATGAATATATGAAAAATAGTGTTGCTCGCTATAGCGGGTTTATTCAACGAGTTTATTGAACGAGTTAATGCGTCGGTTTCTTATTTTGGGCATATATTGGGTTGTACTTGGCCCATTATTGTGATCTTCGTCTCGTTAGAAAGATAAAAGAGATATCTATAACTTCTACGAGAAACGAGACCAAATCCATCATCTTGGATAATAAAATTGGCCAGAAGAGGACTATAGGGAGATTTTTCACTAAATAATTGTTCTTTAAGTTCTTATAGCTTACTCATTACTCTAACGCTCAGATTTAACTATCTAAACCTGAAACCAATATATTTTTAAGTAAGAATCATGTTCAAACATTAAAACCCTCAATTCTTTTGCATTTAATTATATGAACTTGTTCTTGACCAATTTTATCATTATTTAACCTATTTTTGGTCCTATAAACATAATGTGTTTGACACTTATCAATAATTATTTTGGGAGAATATTTTGTATCTTTATTATTTCATAGGGGCATTATATAGGTAATATAAGAAATATCTACAATTAAAAAAATAAGACAAAGATGCAAAAATAATCATATATATTTATTCTAACATGATGCTTATGCCTGATATGATGCAATGTGATTATCGTATTCTTATTCTGATCTCAGGATTCCTAATATGGAGCATAAAAGCTAAAATATGTCTAAATTGAAAATTAGAAAAATATTTCAAGGATGGTGGGTACATTGAAGAGATGAACATTGATGAAAGAAAAATCAACAAAATGGCTAAAACGGTCATGTATTCAAAGAGTTAGTTGTAATATTGTTTGACCAAGAAAATTGCTAAAATGATCACTCGAATATCACAAAAATGTCCTAGTAAGCAAATGCATACGTCAAGAACTAAAACCTCTCATTCAAGTTCATTAAAAACAACATTTGAAAGCTTCGAACCAAAAGAAAACTCAGGAAACCAATGGGGTTGGCTCAAGTGGTAAGGTACTTGGGTTCGCTTAAGCAAAGACTCTTGTGTATGCAGAAAATCATCACTGTGAGTGCTAGGTAACCCACCCGGGTCAGACTGGACATAGTCGGGGCGAAGACCCGGAAACCAATGGAGCAATCAAAAAAAAACTCACCAAACCTAACTAAAATATTATTGGGTCTAACATCAACGGGCCCAAGCAACAACTGCGACAAATGTCCCTCTCAATGTGATATGCTAGCATTGGAAAAGAAACTTATAAAATAGGGAACAATTGGAACAAATGGGACATTAGGAAAATGTGACACAGAGCTTCGGATTTTAGGAAACTCAATAATAAAAAAGTGATGAATTGATATTGATTTCATTATTGGATATGCATCTATATATAAAGGTGTGAATACAAATTGTAACCACAATTTTAATCTAATCTAAACAATTAAGAAACTAATAGATAAAAGGATGGAAACAATAGTTAGTTATCTGATTCAAGTATTATCCTTATCATTGTCTTAAATACTCCTCCTCAACAATAAATAAATAAAGGGATTTGATTTTCTCATGTTGCATGAGAATTCAATTTTCATGTTGTGACTCAACTAGTGGTGGACCCCACATTTATTAAAAAAAAAAAAAAACTTTACACGCAAATCGAAGGGTCACAACATGAGAATTGAATTATCATGCAACATGAGAAAATGTTTCCCTTAAATAAATAATCAATTAGGGTTCATCATTGAATCCATTATCAAACCATAGGATGACAATTCTGAGGAGGAATATGTTTGTATGATTTGCATTTCAATGATCAATGGTTGGATTCACAACACCATAAACCTTCAACTTCAATCGTTCAACTAATATTTTGAAGAGTTTAGTGTGTGTCTGTTTAAAGTATATAAGCTTATGTCTTTTTACCTCTTCTAGCCATGTGCTTTGGAGAGTACATAATTATAATATGAAAGTAATTTTTTGTTCTCTCTCCATGTCAGCCGACAAGTTTGTGAAAAGAAAAACTTTAATATTATAATTATATATTCTTGGAGTACATAATTATAAGAGAATAAAAGCTTATATCATTTAAAATGGCAAATAATTTTCCCTGTTTTGAAATAACAAAATAACTTAGTGACGATATGAAAGAAAGATACATATAGAATGTTTCATGTCATATCAATATAAGACTAGCTTGAATTATTCAAAAATAAATAAATATAAAACTAGCTTGTTTTCAATAAACAAGGCCTGTGAAATGATAACAGGTTTATTGGAGCCATGACTTAGTAAGCTTGGTGATATCTACTTAAAAAATTCAAGATAGCGAATAACACAACTACTGTTATTTTGAAAACTAGTATTAAATTTGTTAATTCAAATAACGATCAACACGTCAACTATTCGTATAATACCCTGAAGTATAGTATTTCGATAATAGTGATTTATTTAGACAAAGATGTCAATACACTTTGCGAAGGGAGATAACTTTTAATTGTGAATAATTCCGACTCAGAATTTGTCCCATAGTCAGTTTCAAGAGTGAAAATTTATGAGAATATTCGGAGCCGAATCGTCTCAAAAATATAGTTAAGGTTTGTTAAATATCAAGATACAAGAGGAATTGATAGTAATCCTTGTTGTGTTAAACTACACAACATTGGTTCTATTATATAGCAAACCAATTGAAGAATACAATGAGACACACACAATGTGGGACTAACACTCTTAACACTCCCCCTCAAGCTGTAGCATATAGATCATATGCTACAAGCTTGATACATAAATAATACTCCTATTAGGAACCAAAAGCAACAGTGTTACATCAACAAAATGAAATGACCAAGTAACATAACATCAAAATAAATCTCCTATATGAGAAACCAAAAATCAACAATGTGCTAAAAATGGCGTCGGAATGAACATCAACATGGAAGATGCCGGAATGATCATCGGCAAAGACATCTGTGCTGGAATGACCATCAGCAACATGGACGACGGTATGGAAGATGCCGGAATTATCATCGGCAAAGACAATTGTGCTGGAATGACCATCAGCAACATGGAAAGTGCTCCCCCTCAAAAGGAACTTCGGAGCCGGAATTATCATCGGCAAAGACAACTGTGCTGGAATGACCATCAGCAACATGGAAAGTGCTCCCCCTCAAGAGGAACTTCGGAGCCGGAATTATCATCGGCAAAGACAACTGTGCTGGAATGACCATCAGCAACATGGAAAGTGCTCCCCCTCAAGAGGAACTTCGGAGCCGGAATTATCATCGGCAAAGACAACTGTGCTGGAATGACCATCAGCAACATGGAAAGTGCTCCCCCTCAAGAGGAACTTCGGAGCCGGAATTATCATCGGCAAAGACAACTGTGCTGGAATGACCATCAGCAACATGGAAAGTGCTCCCCCTCAAGAGGAACTTCGGAGCCGGAATTATCATCGGCAAAGACAATTGTGCTGGAATGACCATCAGCAACATGGAAAGTGCTCCCCCTCAAGAGGAACTTCGGAGCCGGAATTTATCATCGGCAAAACAATGAAGAAATCACAGATCTAGGACAATGGAGATGACCCGTAGATCTGGAAAACCACAAATTGAAAAAGAAGATGAAAGCAAAAGTGACGGAAAAAGAAGATGAAAGGAACCAAAAGAAAAAGAAATAACAACGAGAATCCCTCAAGGAGGGTGATATCTCTCTATAACCATATTGAAATTATGGAAAATATGGAAAAGTGAACTAAGTTAAGCGGATTAAGATTCCTCTTGTTAGGCTCTAGATACCATGTTAAATATCAAGATACAAGAGGAATTGATAGTAATCCTTGTTGTGTTAAACTACACAACATTGGTTCTATTATATAGCAAACCAATTGAAGAATACAATGAGACACACACAATGTGGGACTAACACTCTTAACAAGGTTGATATACAAAAAAAAAAAAGAGAACTATGTCGAAAGCACAAAGAAAAAATGGCTAAACGGAAAGTTGAGATTTATAAAAGAGAAATTCTTGAATTCCCAATTATATTGATCAAAATAACAAAATATTTGATTCCTTCAACAAGGGTCTTAAACACTCTTTTATAAAACCAATTACAAAACAATGTAAAAATTAAGATCCTACAAATAAGTAAAATTTCTAAAGAAAATAATATAATGTTAGTTACCTCCAAAAAATAAATAAATTTTCTAAAAATAAAAATATTTATTTATAATCAAATCATTCAAAAAACATATTGAATCTTAGATATCAAATCACATCAAATATTTTGTTTCATTTGGATTTGGATTAGGTTGTAATCGATTAGATTTCATATGATTGCTTCGTTGAACATGCAAGTCCTACTTAATGGGCCATCATTTTGTTTTACTTCAAACTTCTTGAATCAATTCGTTAGTTGGTAGGGTTATGTGCAATTAGCTAACTATAAGCGTATCACTAAAGTATAAACATATGTTCAATATGAGAGTCACCGTGAGTGTGTCTCAGGTAGAGGCTGAGAAATAAGAAGGTGCTAACAACTGTAATTGGAGTCTGAGAGGTCCTCTCAAAAGGAATTAGGGGGTGGTTCTCCGATCATGAGTGAGGCAAGCATCCTAATTTGATGCATGAGATGCGTTCCGTGGGGAGAGATTCGTTGTGAAATTGTCATTTTGTTTCACTTTAGGGATATGGTACTATGAGCCCTTTAAAAAGGCCTTAGATTCAATGGATTAGAACAACGCGCAAATAATTTTGATTTGTCTTACACAACCTTTTTGAGATTTTTGCAAATTAAAAAATGACAAATTTGTCATCAACTATGACAATTTGATTATTGTTTTTTTCTTTCCTTAATTGTATGAATAATTCAAATATTTTATCATTCAAGTTGGATAAGTAATATCTTGCATAGTCATAATTGCATGAATGCTAGTTTTATTCACAAAATATTATTATTCATGTGTTATGACTGTAATTTTGTTTAGGCGATCAATTACTATATCCTGCTATTTTTTATTTTCGAAAGATTCAAAATTCTAGAAATTAGGTGAAATTTAAGTTTTATTAGATAAAAAAACTTTGAGCGAAAAAAAAAAACCAATTATCAAATAATGATTTTGAAGGATCGCACCAGAGAAATTAGAATTAATTATTATTTGATTACAAAAAATTAATATTGATTTTAAAATAATAATAATAATTGTGTTAATATTATATTAATTATCAATTACTAATTGTTAAAGATTTTATTTTCAAATATTGGAACTCTGTGAAAAAAAGAAAAGAAAAGAAAAATTATTAAAAAAAATGATATTTTTTAAAATATTGCACCAAATAAACAGTAATTATTATGATTTTAATTATTATTTGACACCAAGAATTTTAAAAAAAAATTGTTATGTTTTTTTTATAGACAATAATAATTTTCAAGATAATAGTAATTGTGTCATTATTTATTATTAGACATTAATAAAAATTTATAATATTAATTAATATTTAATAGGATAAGTGAGGACAAAGGAATACTTGTCATCTCGCTGAGCAATGTAGGGAAACCAGTCCTGCTGGGAATTAGTCGGATGTTTCGGGTATTTGGATTTTTTTTTATTTTTTTTTACACAAATATATTGGTCAAAAGGCTTGATTATTTGTATGTAACATGATATCGTGTTGATTATTCAATATTAAAAGTTTAAAATTGCAAAAAATAAAAATAAAAATAATAATGAATATCTTAATGTAAGAATTGATTTCCCAATAAAAAAACGTAAAAATAAATATATATGAAAAACGGTTACTGTTTACTTTTTTTTTTTTTTTTTTGGGTAAATAACTTTGCTGATTACTTTAGTATACATAACTTGTACTGATAATTAACGTACATGACATTCTCTCGGCTTTGGGATGTTTGTTTCACTTTGACGCTGAGATGCCGCTGAAGCCGTGCAGATAATACCTCGTGTCAAGGCTTCATTTGGGTTAGCCAATAAAGGTCCGAATCAGACCAGTTTTTATTTTTTAACTAACTACAAGTAAATTGAATCAATATGGCCCAACTCCAAAGGGAACCCAATCCACACATGGACGGCTATCCAACTTGATAGATCATGGGTCCGAGGAGAACTAAGAGTAAGTGGGAACGATAACAGCTTAAACAAAATTTTGTTATTTCGAGTATTTTCCGGTTATTATAATGGGCCAGATTATATTTACAAATTTTGTTTGTTTACAAACTCTTACAAGTTAAAAAAAAACAATGAAGATTTGATACATTAAATTTTGAAACTCTGACATAATGAACCTATTTGATTGTGATAAAGGATAAGATATATTAAGTTAGTTGTGTTAGTTATTTGTTAGTTAGGTAGTTATTTCTTTTCTTCTTTTATCTGTTCTAGTCTTTCTCATCTGCTATATATATGGCAGCTTGTAATACTCTTTCAATCAATTCAATATATGAGTATCATTCAGTTTACTTTCTGTACAGTTCTTGTTTTCATTCTGTGAAGTGAGTTTTCGTTTATGTCATCAAGGTTTGATATCTTTCATGGTATCAGAGCCTGCAACGATCCATGGAGTCCCCTAAATCTACTGCATCATCAACAAGCAATGCAGGTGCATCAACAACAGTAACCAAACTCATCATGAAGAGTTTTTCTAATCCGATTGGTGACAAGCTAGATGAAGATACCTTTCTTCCTTGGCAACAGCTTTCCCTTGCTTCCATTCATGGCCACAATCTTCAACATCATCTCACCAATGACAGGATTCCTCCTCAATACAAGGAAGAAGCAAATCAAGATTCTAAAACAGAAACACCAGAGTACATCCATTGGCATCAACAGGACAATCTTCTGGTTTCTTGGCTTCTTTCCTCCATGAACATCTCCTTCAAAAATCGAATGGTAGGTTGCCGTTTTGCTCATGAAATTTGGACCAATCTACATGTATATTTTGCTTCTCATACTCAAGCCAAAATCAAGCAATTAAAGAATCAATTAAAGTCAGTCAAGAAGACTTGCCCAGCATCCGAATACCTTTTGCAAATCAAGAAAGTGGTGGACTCATTAGGAGCAGCTGGTTCTCCTCTCACAGAAGCTGAACATTCTGAAGCAATTCTTGATGGCCTCAATGAAGAATATGCTCCCCTCATCACTTCTGCAATGTCCAGAACTCCCCCATTTACAGTCATTGAATTAGAAGCCTTTTTACTTGCTCAAGAAGACATGCTTGAAAGATTCAAGAAACCTGATAATGTCTCACCTATTCAATCTCATTTCATGCAAAGACCTTCATCTCAACCCAACAATGGTGGTCATTTCTTTGTTGGCCGCAGAGGTAGAGGTGGAAGATCCTTTAGAGGTGGTAGAGGTCCACCCCAATCTTGGAACACAAATCGTTTACAGTGCCAAATTTGTGGAAGACCAGGTCACCCTGCATGGAGGTGCTTCTATCGGTTTGATTCTTCTTACCAGAATGCTTCTCAAAGCACCACTCCATCCTCCTCACAAAACTCTCAACATATGCGCACACCTCTTCCTCCACCTCCTTCCTTTCACAATCCTGCAACTTACTTAGCAGGACCTGCTACACTTGTTGACAATTCTTGGTATCCCGATTCTGGCACTACCAATCACCTCACACATGACATTGGTAGTCTCTCTTCTATATCTGAGTATAGTGGCTCAGATCATGTTCTAGCTGGTAATGGAGCAGGTATGCCTATTAAACATACTGGTTTCTCATCTTTTACTTCACATGATTCCTCCTTTACTTTCAGACTTGACAATCTTCTCCATGTCCCTCACATTACAAAAAATTCAATTAGTGTATCACAATTTGCAAGGGACAACAAGATATACTTTGAATTTTACCCTGACTTTTGTCTGGTTAAATGTCAGGTAACCAAGGATATAGTCCTCAAGGGAAAGCTTAAAGATGGCCTCTATCAATTCACTGATGTTCATATTAATAAAATTCCCCATAATCCCAATTCCCCTATGGCTTTGTTCACTTCTTCTGTTTCTTTTGATTTGTGGCACAAAAGATTAGGCCATGCTAGTTCTCCTATTGTAAAATCTGTATTGCAATAATGTAATATTTCAGTTTCTGTTAATAACCTCAAACTTCATCCATCTGTGTGTGAAGCTTGTAGTCTTGGAAAAATCCATCAATTACCTCATTTCTCTTCAACTACTCACTATGCTGCTCCCTTGGACTTAATTTTTTCTGATGTTTGGGGTCTTGCACCCTTTGTTGGTTTATCAGGTAGTAGATACTATGTATTATTTGTAGATGCTTATACAAGATTTGGTACTCTTTATCTTATCCAAAATAAATCTCAAGTATATTCTGTGTTTATGAAATATAAGGCTATGATTGAAACCTTAATTGGCTTCAAAATCAAGAATCTACAAACTGACAATGCTAAGGAGTTTATTTCAACTTCCTTTGTTCAGTTTCTTCACACTCATGGCATCACACATAGACTGACTGTTCCTTATTCTCATCAACAGAATGGGAGAATCGAAAGAAAGCATAGACACATCACAGAAGTAGGTTTGGCTCTTTTAGCAAATGCCAAATTACCCCTTTCTTATTGGGAAGAGGCATTCTCCACTGCCATACATCTTATAAACCGGCTACCAACTCCTGTTCTTCAATACAAGTCACCTTTTGAATTGTTGTATCATAATAAACCCGATTATACTTTTCTTAAGGTATTTGGATGTACTTGTTTTCCTTTACTTAAACCTTACAACAAAAATAAACTCAATTTCAGATCCCATAAATGTGTATTTTTAGGTTATGCTATGAACCACAAAGGCTACAAATGCCTCTCACCTACAGGAAAAAATTTCATTTCTAGAGATGTTATATTTGATGAAAATGATTTCTCTTATGCTACTCTTTTTTCAACTGTTTCCAAGTCAATTCATACACCCATTTCCACTGCAATTCCTCAAATACCTCTAGTTACTCCATCAACTGTTATCACTCATCCAACAATCTCCACTTCTATACATACAGATTCTACTAATACATCTTCCATTTCTCCTATTTTAGGTTCAGCTCCGACATCCACTTCACATTTTTCAGCTGATGCACCCATACCACCACATCATTCTACAACTCATACTTCTGACCCTCCACCAATTCATCACATGCAAACCAGAAGCAAGTCTGGAATCTACAAACCCAAAACTTACAATACTTCAGTTCAACAGCATCCTTTTAATCTACATGACACTGAACCTGCAAACATTTCTCAAGCTATCAACTGTCCTCACTGGAAACAGGCCATGACAGAAGAATTTCAAGCTCTTATCAACAATAATACTTGGACTTTAGTACCTCCTCCACCTGGAATATAACCAATTGGTTGCAAATGGATATTTAAAATTAAAAGAAAACCAGATGGCAGCATCCAACGATACAAAGCCAGGCTTGTGGCAAAAGGTTTCCAACAAAAGGAAGGCTTCGATTTCAGTGAAGTTTTTAGCCCTGCTGTAAAACCTACAACCATTCGATTGATTCTGTCCATAGCTCTTACTCAAGGATGGATCATCAGACAATTTGACTTCAATAATGCTTTTCTATGTGGAGTTCTAGAAGAGACTGTCTATATGTCCCAGCCTGATGGTTTTCACACTACAGACCCTCCTCATGTTTGCAAACTCAACAAGGCTATTTATGGTCTTAAACAAGCTCCTCGAGCTTGGTTTCATACCCTCAATCTGACTTTGCAAAAATTTGGCTTCACTAACACCAAATCTGATGCCTCCCTATTCACCAGATTCACATCTACTTCAATCACCTATATTTTAGTATATGTTGATGATATTCTAATCACTGGTAACAACTCCTCTGAAATAGCCTCTCTTATATTCAACCTCAACAGTATCTTCTCTCTAAAAGATCTTGGTTCCCTTCACTATTTCCTTGGTTTAGAAGCTGTTCACACATCACCTACTACTCTCCATTTAACTCAAACAAAATACATCTCTGATCTCCTTAACAAAGCCCATATGACTTCAGCTAAACCTATGCCAACTCCTATTATAACAAATCAGAAGTTGTCTTCAACAGGTGACACTGCTTTCTCTGATCCAACCTTATACAGGTCAATTGTTGGAGGACTTCAATATGCAACCATAACAAGACCAGATCTTTCCTTTGCTGTCAACAAAGTGAGTCAATTTATGCACAATCCTCTTGAAGTTCATTGGAAAGCAGTAAAACGAATCTTAAGATATCTTGCTGGCACTCTTACTCATGGTCTTGTTTTACACAAGTCAAAGGATTTTCGGTTAATAGCTTTTTGTGATTCAGACTGGGGGTCTGACATTGATGATCGCAAGTCAACTAGTGGTTTTTGTGTGTTTCTTGGATCCAATTTAATTTCCTGGTCAAGCAAGAAATAACATGTAGTCTCGAGGTCCAGCACAGAGGCAGAATTTCGTAGTTTAGCTTCATCTTTGGCTGAAATTGCTTGGCTTCAGTCACTACTTCTTGAATTACACATACTCTGCAGCACTTTACCTACTGTATTTTGTGATAACTCTAGTGCTGTGATGTTGGCAGCAAATCCGATCCTCCATAATAGAACCAAGCATTTCGAATTGGATCTCTATTTTGTCAGAGATTGTTTTCTTCAAAAACAAGTTTTTGTTCAGCATATTCCAGGTTCAGAACAAATAGCTGACATCCTTACAAAACCAATTCCTAATGCTACTTACTCTAAATTTCGATACAAACTCAGGGTTCTTCCATTGCCCATGAGTTTGAGGGGGGATGATAAAGGATAAGATATATTAAGTTAGTTGTGTCAGTTATTTGTTAGTTATGTAGTTATTTCTTTTCTTCTTTTATCTGTTCTAGTCTTTCTCATCTGCTATATATATGGCAGCTTGTAATCCTCTTTCAATCAATTCAATATATGAGTATTATTCAGTTTACTTTCTGTACAGTTCTTGTTTTCATTCTCTGAAGTGAGTTTTCGTTTATGTCATCAAGGTTTGATATCTTTCAGATTGCAAAGGTACATTAGATTTAATAGAATTGGTTTGCTTTATCCAGATTAATTGAAATTCAATCCATTTCATCAAAACAATGTGACCAATTAACCAACCAACAAAACTACTTGTTAAAAAGAAAAATGGATTGTTACATCGAATCATGTGAATAGTTATTAATCTTACTAATATGGAACTTGGTAAAAAAAAGGGATTAAATAACTGAAAAAAAAAATTATTCAAGAATATTCTTTGAATGCGAAAATTACGTAACTATATTCTCCCGGGAGAATACAAACTTTTGCAAACTACACTATGTTTTCCCGGGAGAAAATAGTGTAATTTGTAAAAAAATCCCAAAATATTTGTAAACGGATCCTGTCCCTATTATAATTAAGTAAAGATTTTTTGTTGTTGGTGGATATATCTTTATTCAACCTCCTCCAGTCACCTTGTCCCTGGAATACAGCTCAAAAGGCTACTTCCACATTGAAACAGGGGGTGCATTGAGCATTGCCACCTGAGGAAGGATGACTAATCCTCCCATCGAGGAAAGAGGCGATTCCTTTGAGCCCAATTTTTTTTCAAGAATTTGCTTGAGTCAGAGTTTCAGAACCCAAGCAAACTCTTGGGAGCCCAGTTGGCAATTGAGCTATCCTTAAAAAAAAATTCACTTTCCATCTAAGTCATTGATTTTCATCTATTTAATGATTGTAATTTATTGAGTTATACTAAGTAATAAATTATAATCATTATATTGATGAAAATCAACAACTAAGATGAGGTAGTAAAACTTTTTAGTCTTTTACTGCAATAAAAGAAGGGATTTGATTTTCTCATGTTGCATGAGAATTCAATTCTCATGTTGTGACTCAACTAGTGGTGGGTCCCACATTTATTAAAAAAGAAAAAAGAAAAGAAAAGCTTTGCACTAAATCAAAGGGTCACTACATGAGAAAATGTTTTCCAATAGAAGAAATCCCTCATTATAGTTACATTATTTGAATAGATTGTTTCGAAATGAAAACTTTAATTGCCTAATTTATTATTCTTGTGATTGTGATAGCGGTCTATTTATTTTATAATCATTTGCATTAATAGATAAAATATTTGAAATAAAACAATTAAAATTATGAATAAGATAACTCTGTCCATTAAATAAGATAACAAATTTGAATTATAATCATCTGATTCATGACTCAAAGTCCATCATGTGATGGGATGCGAATTGGGATGTGTAAAATAACCAAAAAATTAAACCAAACTATAAACTGAACCGAACTGCTATTAAAGTAACCGATTTTTAAAGAACTAGTTCATGAAGAAACTGGTTTTTAGAACCAGTTTAAGAACCGAACAGTTTTCAAACCGAATCAAATTGTTTTTTATATTTTTTTTTTTTTAAAAAAATTTCAAAATAGGGTCGATCCGAACAGGTTCGAACTATTTCCAATCGAATCGAATTACTTCCGAACCGAATCAATTTTGAACAGAACCGAATCATTTTCGAACCGAATCATTTAAATCAATTCGGTTTGATTTTTAAAAAAATTAGGTCGTTTTGAACCTATGCAAATCCCTAAATACGAGAGTCTTGGCGTCAGAAGCAAGTTATTCCCTCAGTCATTGGGGCGATGGGAAGTGCGTCTATGCGTTGCAATTGGTGACCTATAATATGGTGCCAGTCAATAGAATTTTATAACCATTTATTTGAGAACATTTGACACATACATGGAGGGAGAAAAAACTTTTTACAGATATGGCATTTTGAGATGATAACAGGTAATTAGAGAATATATTGTAATATCAATGTTTTTGTTTTCTCTTCATAATTTGCTCTTCCAAATTTCGCCCACAAATGTGTCTGGATTTGCAATTTCTTTCTCCTATTGTTTCCTATGCATACTCACTGGTAGCTAATTTTTCAAGAACAGTTCAAGAACGAATTTCAGCTACATATCGTTCATCCTAGCTTCCAAATTTTCACCGTAAAAGTTGCTCAAACAATTGGTGTTTAACAACCTCTACAATTTCCCGTTTTGCTACTCCGTGTGAAAAGTGGGAACCGCAAGTCCCATATTAAAGTCAAAGCACATTCCATTCCGGCAAAGCTTTCTGTCGCTGAAAAATAAGTGGAACATGAGCCATGACAGGCTAGAAAGTACAATCAGTCAAAGACACAAAGTTGCCAGCACCGCAATATTCCCAATCAATTCAATGATATGAACAAGACAAAGTTTGGCTTCAAAGTCGAAATTTCAAGCTTCACAATGTTGCCTTTCACGAAAGAAATAGGTATCCCACCCAGCCCATGTTAGAAAGCAAGCTAAATCCCGCAAGCAAGTCAATCCTTTGTCAGAGTTACAAGGTTGTTCAATATTCTTCTTTCCAAGGAGAAAGAAAAACAATGAAAACACCAAAAAGGAGCAGAACTGGATTCAAATGCGGTACAACATCTTTTTAACTATTTTTTTCTTTCTCACAACACAAAACAAAACTAATATACTAGTAGCATTATATTTCATATAGATCTACCTTACTTCAAATAATCGAGAAGTACAGAACAAAAGAGCTACCGACAGCCCCAAATATAAAAAAAAAACTAACTACTTTGGTTTCGCGAAACAATCAGGTGGTTAACTAAGGTCCACGGTCGGTTCGGTTCGGTGGGACATCGCTGTCAGTTACATCACACGGAGTATGGTTAACTCTGGCAACCATGGTTTAGTTTCCGAGTTAAACCCGAATTAACAATCATCACCCATTCATCATCATCATCATTCAATATGAACGTTGACGCACAGCACAAGCAACAACCTGAGCCCACTGCTTCAGCCTTGTCTTCACCGTTTGGGGATTATCACCTGCATATATAATCCCAAACAATAATAAGTAAATTAGCAAATTGAACCTAACAAAAAAGTAATTAACGGATAGATCTAATTAATTAAAGTTAATTAAGACATAAATTGAAGTAAGAAGAATCTTGTTAATTACCACTGCTGTAGATGGTGGTGTGGGGACTGCCGTGGGGAGAAGGAGTGCTGTCGCAGTCAGACGCGGCGGCGGAGGAAGACGGTGTCGTTGCTGTGGCGGGCTTGGGGGCGAGGGAGTCATTGTAGCTCTTATTGACGGCGTAGTAGAGACCGAGAGCCGGTAAGGCATCGGAGAGACGCTGATCGAGCTCGACTTCAGGTGAAGATTCGAATCCGAAGCCTAATTCAATGCAAGCCTTGAGTTCGTCCACGTCTTCATCGGTGACGCTCTTGCTGCGACGGTTCTTCCAGTTACCTTTGCGGCGGAGCCACGCCTCATCGCGATATAGATCCGGCGACCACGATCGCTGCTTGTAAAGAGGCGCCGCCGACGCGGTTTTCAGCAGCGGTGGACGACGGAGCAGAAACTCCGGCGGCGGATCAGGGTCGTGGTAGTCGTTGGTGTCAGACATGTTGTTGTTGTTGTTGTTGTGCGGAGGTCGAGGGACCTCGCACGATGAATTAGAGAACGCTATGGCTTATTAGGTTTTTCTTTCCTTTCGGCGATTTTTGAATGTGAAATGAAACCACTCCCTTTATGGCTGTGTTTGTATCGTGTCTTCTCTGTGCTGAGCTGGTAGATCACCATGACCTCTATTTCATTGGTCCACGTCATCATTACCTGTCTTCATTATTTTCCTTCTCTCTTTGATTTTCCTTGCAATTGCGTTTAACTTATTATCTCGTTTCCCTGTTTGCTTGGCCTAGAAATATCGTATATATTTATTTATTAAACGAGACTCACGTCAAATTGTCTGAATAATAAAAATATGTGAAAAATGTTTATTTTTTTAAATAACATAACTTATATCCTTTCACTTTCTCACAAAGAGGTGAGACTCACACCTTTATTCTTTTGTCAACTCTCTCCTCCTTTATCTATCTCTTTCTCTCTCTTAAAATGACACAATTTTATATCCTTTAAAATGATACACACTCTACCCTAAAAATATATATTAAAAAAATACAGTTTTTAATATAATTTGATTTCCCTTGATAGGCCAATCAATGAGCCTGAGTCTTGCTGACATATGCAAACATAATTGCATTTAGTATATTAATTACCTTGCCCACAGGGAGTATACCCAAGCTAGCTAATTGCTTCTTGCTTAAGGAAATCGTTACTATACGCTAGGGATATTGTGTATAATTGATCGAGATATTTATGAGGATTATACATGAAGTTAGCTGGATTACTTACTGATTATTTTTTAAATTACGTATAAGAGAATCAGCTTCGCATTTACGATATATATCTTGTTTGACGGATACATTACCTTGAAAGCAATCTCTCTGGTTATAATTATACGAAATTTCCAATTAACTACGATTCCAACTATTATAATAACAATCATAATTATTTTTTATATTTGGTATCTTGTATTAAGGTATTATCTAGGTGCGTCCGCCACTAATAAACTTAGCAAGGATCTTGTGTATTATGTTAATATTTTTTCGTACAGGTAAAATTATTAAAAATATAAATCGAAAAAAATATGTTAAAAATTGTAAGCAATATATATGCAATTAATTTAATTATAATTTTAAAAGTATAAATTATATAACAGTTGAAATTACATAAAATATGCATAATTAATTTAAAAAATTTGAATTGTAAATTCAAATGAAAATAAGTCTAATATAATAGCATGTATTATTTCATACGAAAAAGTATACTAAAAGATTTGACCATATATGTTAATTAGCTCAAAGTACGGGACATTTTACCTTCATTTGATTGTTAATCTCAACCCTGAAAGGAACTTATTAATTATATATACAAACAGGTCTGCAGGGTTTTTTTTTATTTATTTACCTTTGTGTATTAAATCAATGCATGAGTCACGGAATTGCTCCTATTATTAATTGAAAAAAACTCAAAACATCAAACCGTCTATCTTAATTATTCCGTTTGAACTTTGAATAGAATGTTCATCCGTGAACTGGTCAAATTAGCCACACCTTTGAACTTTTAAATTTTAATCATTGATAGCAATCTAGATACACGTATTTTTTATTTATGTTTTTGTTGGGGGTTCCTGATTTTCTTAAAAGTAAAATCATATTTCATCTTCTTCTTTTTTCAATATCGTTAGATATTCACGAAGAAATAAACATGATACAAAACAATTAATTATATATTTATGTAACCTAATGGTGAAGAGTGTGAATAATATATAATAGGTTGTGTGTTCAATTTCTCAACGTATCCAATAAATATATATATTTAATCAATCTTATATCGATGGAGATCCCATAATTTTTCTTTCGATGGGGTGAAAGGTGGTTGTGCACCTAAATACATCGACACTTAATTCAGTATATACAAAATGGTGGAGTGTGTGGATGTAAATATGCATGTATGAGGGCTTAACCTACCTGTATGCAAGAAATAGTAGATCGTATGTATGTTGGTCATGCCATGGGTCCATGATTCTGCAGGCCCATGACCTAAGAAAATTAAATATAAATGACTACTTTAAAAAAAATGATAATTAATCTATACTCAATAATTACCATTGTTTTTTTTACTTGGAAGTGCTAATCCCATTAATATATTTGCGAATGATGGTTAGATTTAGGAACATAATAGCCGTTTTCTCATAAAAAAAGACATATACGAAACTTTTTGCTAATTTATTATCAAAATAACATCCAAAAATGACCAAACTTTAAAAGGTTGAGTTGCAGTAATTGAATACAATACGATACAGAAAAAATACAATACGATACATAAAAAGATAAATGTCAATGTTAATAATCAGACTTCAATTTTGTGGTGCGGACAGTGGTAGGTCAAGAAACACGTCAGAAAATCATGAAGCAACTTGAAATAATCTCGATTTGGACCTACATACACCATCTTTTCTTCCATTACTGATTAATTGAGCATACATGTACGGATATGCCACATAGATACCACATTTAAAAAGAAAAAGAAAATTAAAGAAAAAAGAAGAAGAAAGAAAAACATTGAGCTTCAGCTGTTACCCGGTTACGCAAAACCTATTCATTTATGGGAGGAGTATTTATATCTTCAACGGTTAATGCGATAACGCGTAAGCAAAACTTGTATCTTTCAAAACCGCGCATGATGTTTTTTTTTTAGTAAAATATCTTTTTAATAAGAATTACGGAATTCATTTTATTTTATTTTTTTAAATTAACTTGTGATTCTTCCAAAATTCAAAATAGACTCGGGTAATTGGAAACGTGGTCTTTCTAACATTTAAAGAAAAATCACGTTAATCCCTCAAAATGACTAACATGAGTCTATTTTAAATTTGAGATCACAGTCAAACACCTTTGGCACAGGTGGTAAAGAGTCTGAGTCATTTTTTTTTTTTTTTGTGAAAGAGTCTAGATGGAGATAATATTTTGTGGACCCACACTTTTCAAGAAAAAAAAAAGGAAATCACGGCACGCAAAACGAATCTCTATAACATTACACAATAATTTTTCCTATAACATAACTCTTATAAAACCCATAAAACAATGAGGTTTTACAAGAGTTATGTTGTAGGAAAAGTAATTGTGTTATGTTATAGAGATTCGTTTTGCGTGTCAGAGTTTTTTTTTGTTGCTGCGGGCCCCACAAAATATTGTGAGTGCAGAAAATTTTTTATGGTCATATTAAATGATAGATGATAAATCAAACAATGATCTGACGTTGGCGGCTGCTCTCAATTACTTAGCATTATCAAAATTCTAGTGCAACTTGTCAACAAAAGCAATTAAAAAATATTTGCTCATATTAGCAAAACCCGGGAATCGCTATAATGGCAGGAAAAAAAATCCCTCATATTAGCAAGTTACACTACACTATGGTTGCTGCAAATGGCAACCGCAAACACATGTATTTATATAATTTGTTGTTCGTGATTACATCTTGAGGAGTTGAATCATGAATGGGTCAGCCAATTTGTTTTCAAAATCAATGATGTTTTAACTCCAATAATATAAGGGTTTATTATTTATCATTTAACATAACCATAAAAAATTTCTTACACACACAACATTTTTGGGGCCCGCAGTAAAAAAAAATTTTCGGCACGCAAAACAAATCTCTATAACATTACACAACCACTTTTCCTACAACATAACTGATATAAAACTCATAATAATATAATGCCTTCTAGTTTAAGGAACGGGAGCATTGGACTCGCATTCTCCTCACACCGTTAATTTTCCTTCAAAGCAGTCTATGGACCAATATATTGTATTCATTATTAAATTGGGGTAGTTATACTTATTGCTAATTTTTATTTTTATTTTTACAACCAAATTAATTATTGTTGGATCAGAATTAAGTTTAATGGCTCATGATTAATTCTTAAAATTTTAATTATCACTTTTCATCTTCTCTTACCTTCTCCATAGGTTTAATAACCCGCTTCCATCCTCTTTCCAGGTCTATCAGTTGCATGTGATAAATTGTGAAAAAAAGACATTTAAAGAATAAATAAATTCAACTAAACCTGTAAATCATAGTAGAAAAACCAAATCAGTAATTTGGTATGATTTATAGCCATTTGTAAATCTTACTCTTATGAGATAATGCTTAGGTACCAATAAATCACGCCTCATCATCAAAGACCTGTAGTTGAGATTTGTGGATTTTACTGCCATCCGGGTCGTCATTAGCAAATTAAGAGATTAGGCCTTGATTGTGTCTCCCATGTTAGGCACTTATAAGAATGAAAACAGATGACACATCGATAATTCTAGATAGTCAGATGACAAAAAAAATAAAGAAAAAAAAAACATAATGAAGTAGAAAATGGAAACAAACCTATAATTCGAAAAGAAGGCGAGAGACAAATTTAATGTGCAATTGAAAGACCTAGCAAGAGGATGGAGAGAGGGTTGTCAGATCTAGAGAGTATGAGAAGTGATAATTACTATTATAACAATTGATTATAAGTCATTAAATTTAATTATAATCCAACAGTGATTAAGTTAGTTGTAAGAGTGGTAAACTTTCTCAAGTGCACTTTCATAAGGAACTGATGCCATATCTTATTCTTCTTCTTTAGTCTTGGGACATCGATAACTTAGAACCGGTAGACATGGAAGTCAACACTAGTTTACAGTCAGTCATTTTGAATTTTTTCAGCATATATTCTATGTACTTTTGTTGACCTAACCATAATTTTCCTTTGTCACATTCCCTCTTGATTTATATTTTCAAAATCACATTTGCAGCGCTTAGAACTTTTATTTCAAAATTGTATTGAATTTCATTTCCTAAACACTTATCATCCCACGTGTCATGTTATTGTTTACCTTATGCTTAGTGAAGCCCACAAGAGCAAAACAATTATGGTTCCCTTTCACTAATGATTGGAGAATCTTCATCATCAATATAATACCTATTTTTTGTCATTAAAAAGTCACATTTCATATACTGATTTTCATTATTATAACTCTCCTGAAATACTACCACATAGAGCTTTCAATTATCAAATCTCATATAAAATCCATTTATGGTGACTTTGTTATTGAGCTTAAATTCACACCTCTAACTTATAAGATAACTATTACACTAACATTTTTTGCCCCCTTAGGGGAATAGAGTTGATCTGGATAAAATATGATAGGTTCATCAAAGGCCCACATAAATATGAACAAGGCCCAAAACCCGTAAAGCCCAGTGTAAGGTGCGATGGCTCACATCGCGCATAAACATGGCGCGATGCCACCATTGCGCATGAAATCGCCCTTTAACATAAACTTCAGAGATAAGGAAGCAAACACAAGAACTAATAAAGGTCCATCGCACCATTGAGCAAAAGACAGAAGACAACACTAACTTGCAACTGCTTTACCAAGATAGCTCGACATAAAGAGATAAGGCTATGAAGTCACCTGCTGAACCTGCAACCCAGGAATAGTCAATTAGAGGCTATACCGCCTCCTTAAGGAGGCATCAGAACTACTATATAAATAGAGGGTACATGCCCAGGTATAATCATCTAATTCAATAAGAATACACATACACCTGCCATTAATACTGACTTGAGAGTCAGGGTGTCTTCACATTTACCCTCCCCAATCTGAATCACCGCACCAAAGGAGAACCATCACCTCGTCAACTACAACCTCAAGCCCAGAAAGTTGATCTTTTCCATCAACCGTGTGTGATTTGATCTAGTACACATTGGTCAGCCCATACTGTATTTGGTCTGATCAAGACTCATTTTCACTCCTCCAATGATTCAAAACTCGATAATTTTCACTAACATTTTTTATTTCATCAGCTGAACTAATTATTTTACATACATACGAGTTTGTATAATTATTTACAAGTACGCAATGCAAAATCATCTTTAATGATGGACATATGAATTTTTTCATGATAGTGATTTTTTTAATATAGATTTATCTCCTCTAAAAGTGAGAGATGCACTTTAGAAAAAAAAAGTGTGAACTTAAAGTTATTAATTAAATAAGGGAAAACTATTCTCATTTTACATGAGATAAGTTTTATCTCCTACACACCCTTCGATAATTGTGCCATCTTTTTCTTTTCTTTTCTTTTATTTTTTCAGGTGGTGGAGCCCACAAATTTATCTCTATGACATAAGATAACTATCTCCTTTAGTGAAATTGATCTTAACAACTTCATAATGTATAATGAATAAGTATTTTAACCAAACAAAAAATACAACACATATATATTTGGACTTTATATTTTTGGCTTTACTTTTGGGCCAAATTCTGGTGAACGGATACATTCCGGTTACATCACAAACTCATGGACTCCAACAAAACTTTCGCTATTGCAATCCATTACATTCGTGAAGTACAAAATTCTACAAAGCATAATTTTCTTATCATGTATACTGGCTATAAAAATTGGGGTATTTCCATACTTTTTTTTTTGTTAGTAAAAATACTTTTAAAATTATGGATCCATGTTAGTTTTACTGAAACGACCAATAAAAAAAAAATCAATCTTCCTTAAGTTGATCTCTTATAAAATAAAATAAAATAAAAAATAAATTGTTTTTGATTATTTCACAAAAATATAAAACAAAAATTTGTTGATTGGGCCTTGGGTACGAGGGAGCAGTAAGTCCAGGTCCAAGAGCGGAAGCGCCAAGGCAAGAAAAGCTGGAAAAGAAGCATGTCGTAGAAGGTGAATTCACGATTCGTTTTGTTGTTGGCACATGAAATATTGTTTGTGGAAGAGTTGAAATCAAAATTAGGGTTATTTTTGGTGTGTGATTGGGTGAAAGAAGAAGGATGTGGCACGAGGCGAGGAGGTCGGAGAAGAAGGTGCACGACATGATGGACGCGGCTCGAAAAAGAGCACAGAGAAGAGCCGTTTACCTTGCAAAGAGGCGCGGCGATCCTCAGCAATCCATTCAGCTCGTTGGCTTTCGTTCCCGAACCTATCGTGACGACGCCCTTTACCAAGCCACCCAGGATCAGCAGGGCCTGTTAGTTTCTCTTCTATTTTCCCCTCTCTTTCAATCAAAATAAAATTAGAAATTCTGTTAGATTCTTTTTATGTTTTGTTATCTCTATTACCTGGATTTGGTTCTATAATATTTTACATTTCATTAATTTCTGGAGGATTCAATTTATTTAAGATCACGGGAGAAGGAATAAGTTCCTTAGGTTAAAGTGGTCGTGCAAAGTTCATGGATAATGTTTGGTTAATGCGAAAAACATTTGTGTTTGAATGCCCTGAGCTCAGGTTTCAGTGCTTTTATATGCAAAATAATCAAAAAATTGGGTACCGAAACGAACCGCCACGTAAAATAACCGGTTTTAAAATCCAGTTCATGAACCGAACCGGTTTTTAAAGGACCGGTTCATGAACCGAACCGGTTTTTGGAACTGGTTCATGAAACGAACCGAACCGCTTTCAAACCGAACCAAATTAATTTTTATAACTTTATTTTTAAAATTTTTAATTATTTTCTTTTCGGTCGACCCGAGCTGGTTCCGAACCGAACCACTTCCGAACCGAACCATTTTTTGAACCGAACCACTTCTGAACCGAACCAGTTTTGAATCGAACCGAACCACTTTCGAACCGAACCGGTTTTTAGAACTGGTTCATGAAACGAACCGAACCGCTTTCAAACCGAACCAAATTAATTTTTATAACTTTATTTTTAAAATTTTAATTGTTTTCTTTTCGGTCGACCCGAACCGGTTCCGAACCGAACCACTTCCGAACCGAACCATTTTTTGAACCGAACCACTTCCGAACCGAACCAGTTTTGAATCGAATCGAACCACTTTCGAACCGAACCATTTAAACCAATTCAGTTCGGTTTTTTCAAAAATTCCGGTTCGGTTCGACCCATGCACATCCCTACTTTTAACTACATCTAAGGGTCCAGACTATGGTGTATTAACTGTTAATCAATATGTATGTCTGGTAATGATAGGGGCGAGGGCCTACCCTGTCCTTTTTGTTGATTGGTGAAAAATGTACTTCATTTATGGTTGACCTGATGAATCATTTGTGTCTCAGGATACCTTGGAATGGGAAACAGGATATTTTGATTGACAGGTGCGTAGTTTTTCTACTATCCTTGTGGCTGCTTTTATGTATGTTTGATTGATAACACAGAATTGGCTGTCAATCCCATGCCTTTGCAGATTTGATGGGCGGGCTCTCCTTGATTTCATTCGGGATACTGGTTATAGGCGCGTTCAGGAAAAGTCCGAAGAAGAAGAAGAATTAGAAGAGTTTGTTAATTTTGAGCGTTATCGGGATTTAATAAAGCATCGGCGTAGAGGATGTCGGTACTTTTTAATTTCTTGAGGATGCGTTTGATTCTGATAACCTTTAATAGTTTGGTACTTTGGTTATTATTGTTATTGGTATCTTTTCTTTTACTGATATCACCTTGAATCTCGGACAATACTATATAGATGCATGCATTTACGTCCACATGCGCGCCCTGCACAAACAAATGTACACTCACATACGCCACACACTTGATTTGTTTACTTTTTTACTAAAAAGGTAATATGATCCCTCAAATTGTTATCTTTTTTAACTTGGTACTTAAAAACTAATTTCACTACTTAATTTATTAATCGTTATCTTTATGATGCCAATGTTTTATTTGCAGTTAGTAAAATATTTGTTTCCTTCTTTGGGTGTCCTGAATCTCATTTTCAATTTGTATAATACTTTCCCGATTAAGAATTTATGTGCCCACCTATTGCGACAAATTTCCACCTACTAAAATCAAGTAATGATCATAATGAACTGTATATAAATTTTTTGAGTCTATTTCATCTTAAATTTAGCCATGGTAATTAGTACATGCTAGCCATGCAAAAGGATTTGCTCTATTTAGCAAACAAGAATGATCAGTGCATATGCGGGTCCACACAGGATTATTCTAGAATTTTCTTTATGTAATTCTCATCCCTTCATATTATTTTCTATAGTTTAATTTTAAATTGTTGTCAGTAATTCTGTATGGGAACATGAATGAAGGAAGTAAAAAAGGAAACTATCCCAGTTTCGCTATTACTCCGCTTTCTCTCTCCTTTCCTCTCTTTTATCATCTTCTGTTTCCCTTCTTGTCTATCTCTGCTCCGGGACTGCTACAATTGGTGCTCGGAGCAAAGACTTTAGGGAAACAAGAGATGATAAGAGAGAGGCAAGAAGACAGATAGGAGTCAAAGGGAGAAGTGGGATAATTTTCTTTTGAACTTCCTTCATTCATGTTTCCTTATAGAAATCTGTTTCAACAGAATTGTTGACTACAACTTGAAATTAAAACTATAGTAAATAATATGAAGGGATGAGAATTACATAAGGGAAATTCTATAATACTATTTTGTGGACCTGCCTATGCACTGATTATTCTGGTCTGCTACACTTTACTGGCAATGGCTGACAAAATCATAAAAATATAATCTTGATCTCATAATTCAAAGAAGTACTTAATTTGTTTCAATGATTAGGACGGGCTTTTAACACACAATTATAACAGGAGCAACAAAATAAAGCACGAGTTATTATTCCTTTGTACATAATCCTTTAAACAATATTATCTAAATGGACATAGAAATTATATAGTTTGCACAAGCTTAGCAAAATTCAAATGCAATGAACTCAAAACAATAATTAACAATATCATTAGAGGCAAAGGTTCTAGGGATTGATGAAGCGTTTCATGATAAAGCAATACAAGCAAAAGGTTCTGTAGTTTTGAAGTCATTCTTACATCTTGGGATTAATTTTGAAGTCAAATTTACACACTAGGTTTTTAATGTTAACAGTTACTGATGAAGAGGCTTTGCAACATGTAAATCAAGAGATGGAGGCCAAGGCTACTGCTCCATTTGTATCAGACAGGTTCGATGAGATTATTTTCATTCATGTTTAACTAGTTGTTTAGTCATCCAATGTTGTATCGAATAGAAGCATTTATTTATTCGTATATGTGCATATACATAGTTTTTGAACTTAAAAAAGTAAAAAACTATTCGTTTTGAGTCCATTTCTAGATTCTTAATACAAAGAATCAGATGGTTACACAACATCTGCTAACAACATTTTGTTTGCATGAAAATGCTGATTATATAATGAAGAATTGTTTCCAGAGAATTGTTTTTAGTTTTTACCATATATCAGCTGTTTGTTACTCTCTTTCTTGTTGGATTTTGGAGGATCATTTTATAGTTGCTAGAATCACACGATTCCTGATTCTAATTGCATGAATTGATACGATTCGATAAGTCATTGATATTAATCATGTGATGAACCGATGTGATTCTATATCACCGATACAAATCACACAATTCAATGTTTTTTCTTTCTTTTTTGCTTTTCTTTCATCAATCCTCTCAACAGACATTGTTGTTAAATGAAAATGAGAGCACTCTTGAATGCCCCCTATTTGATTATCCGTTGCCCTATTTTCATTCTTCTAAAACAGGGACTTCACACAGTCACTCACTATTGCATCCTATTTGGGTTTTCTATTATGATGTTTTCATTTTTCTAAAACAAAAGCTTCACATAGTTACTCACTCTATATGCATCTTTTCTGGCTATGTCATTACTCTTTTTTTGTTTCTTTTGAAACATAGGTCTCATGCTACCACTTTAGGTGACTCAGTTATGACTTACTACTTATAATCATAGTAGTTAATTGCGCTGCAATAGCGCCGCGAGCTGCACCGTATGGGCGTTTCGGTGCCTCGCATTTGCGGCCATTGCGATCGTATTTGCGGCCATATTGCTGTCATAAGGCAAAATGTCAATTTTGTCCTAAATTTAAATGTGTAACATAAAAAATTTAAGGGTTTTTTAGTCTATCCGCGTTTCTCTGTCACTTCCACTATCTCTGCCTTTAAAAAATCTCTTTTTGTCATTATTTCTGTCACATATCTATTCCGCTATTCCGCAACCGCAACCCGCTATAGCATTTTTCGGGGTTGGCCGCGACATGCCGCAATCCGCATTTGATAACTATGCTTATAATTTATTTTGTTTTGTGACACTTACGGTTAAGTTTTATCAATTTCTAGTTAAAGTTATTACATTGAACATCATATATCATTTATATGATATATTCCAAGCTATTTTTCATTGTGTGTCTGGATTTTTTTATGATTTACAAACACAATTTAAAAATTAGCTCAGCGGTTCACAATTTGAATTGCGATTTGATGTTTTAACGTACCGTTTATGAAATAGTTTATGTTCCATTTTTCGTACTGAATTCTTAGTAATTAATAACATTTGTTATCTGCAATTTTATATGATGTGTTGTTTGTGTACTTCATGACTGATGATCTGATTTTGTTTATTTTCATGTACATTTGTAGATCTAATTTGTCACAGCCTGCTGCAAGCAAAGGATCTTACTCACAGGTTGGGTTTTCTTATGAAGGAAATGGAAAGGAAGAATCTCAGATTTCAGATGATGATGATGATGATAATGAAGATGATGAAGATGATGAGGATGATGAGGATTTTAACAGTGATGATAGCAATGATGAAGGAATGGAAATTATTGCAAAAGAATATGGGGTTAAAAGGTATGGTTGGCTTGTTTACATGGATAAGAAAGCTAAGGAGGAAGAAAAAAGGCAAAAAGAGATGATTAAAGGTGATCCTGCAATTGTAAGTGAAGATTTTCTCAGTAAAAATGGAATTATAGTATGGTTGTTCATATTTCAAGATGACTCGAGATGTTTTTCAATGATATATTATAAATTTTGTAGAGGAAGCTGAGTCGTAAGGAAAGAAGGAAGGCTTCTCAGATTGAAAGGGAGAGAGAGAGAGAAGCTACGCGGATATCTGGAACTCATGTGCTGCATCATGATCCCTACCGGTAGAAAATATTGATATTTTCATCCTTCAGATTGAGCGAAGAATATATGAAATTGTGCCCTTACTAACAAATGGGGTTGCTGATTATTCTTGCATAGCAGTCTTAATGATGCACTCAATATATACATGCAGGGAATCTAGACAAAGTCCTACTTATGAAGCTTATTCTCGTTCTAGAAGGTATAGCAATGCTTTTTAAGGTCTCTATGGATGGTGTTATAGTATTCATTTTCCATATTTCTCATACTTCTCATGAAGGAAATATTATTGGGATTTTTGTCATTTTCCACTTACAGGTCAAGGTCCAGATCACGGTCCTACTCTCCGTCCCATTCCAGGCGTTATTCGCGTAGCAGTCATTCTGATGATATCCACCGGAGCAAACCAAGGACTCCTAAAATAGAATACATTACTGAATTTGGGGGCTCTGGAGAAGCGGATGATCCCAGGCGTGAAGGATTTTCTCCACCACGATCTCCTCCATCTCAAGTTGATATGTTAAACCGGTCGGAGCACTGGACCTTTAATTCTTGCCAAGATAGATTGGACAGTCTTTTCTCTGCGCAGCATATCACCCATATTGTTGCCTGAGGCAATTTTTTGTGGTTTAGAATAGATCATGACTAGGATTGTCAGGGTAACTGCCAAGAGGAAGAGGGACGAGGCTTCCTATTTGAAGCTCAATTTTCCCTGAAATGAATTTTGCATAACTTTATCTGTGAGTCGCATAGAAATATTGCAATTTTTTGTCTGATACGTCTACTGTCTTGCAGGCCATCATCTGGTTGCATACTTGAGGCATTGCATGTCGATCCAGCTTCTGGTGTATCTATTGATAAGGATAAGGGCACTAAAGTCATGAAGCCATCAGTAAGGTATGCCATCACCCAACAGTGTATATGTCAATGGAGTTTTTATTATATATGGTTTTGTCGTGCCCTATGCTTTATTGACCATATGATTTTTAATCAAGGTTGGTTTCATATTAATCCAACAGTTAATAATACTCCCAGCTGGGCATGGGTTCCTTAGAAATGTTCCTTATTATATTTATTTCTTTTAGTATTTATTTCCGTTTGAAAATTACGAAAGGATATTTCTTTCATTTTTTTTATCTGAGTTGTCTGAATATCTTTTTGTTTTATCGATACTGTTCTCTTTTCTACAGCACATCTTCAGCATTAGCAAAATTAAAGGCAAGTGGTTCTGGAGGGCCCTTAAAACATCAACAAGGGGAGAAGAAAGAAACTCCTCAAGAAAGACTTAAAAGGATCATGAACAGGCAACTAAACAAACAAAGTATGATTGTTTGAATAATTTATTTTAGTTACAGATCAAAGAAATCTTTAACATCTTCTGATGTAGTGCATTACTCTTCTTTTGCATTCTACTAATTCTTTTCTGGAACGAGTCTAGCATTATTTTTGTGAACTCTATATCATTTTCTGAAATATGTGTATATATATGTCTATAACTGTTTGCCTGTGCAGTTAAAAAGGATACTGCTGCTGAATTAGCTAAGAAAAGGGAACATGAGCGGCAGAGGCAGGAAAAGCTTGCTGAAACAAGTCGATTGAGTCGGTATAGACGTCGCAGCCGGAGCAGGAGTTTCAGCCGTTCCCCCCCAAGGTATTCCGTGACAATTTGCACATGTTGATCGATGTGTGCACTTAATGGATTCACAAGATAAAAAACGTTGACTTTTGGTTTAATGGAGTGGTTCAGCATGCAAGAATTTTATTATTAAAACCAAATATGCCTCGAGTTGAGTGGGCCACATCAGCCTCGTTGAAATTCCTTGAGGAACATTCGTTTTTGTCTTTATTTGTATTAGATAACTAGGCAACGTTTTCTGGTTTATGGATTTCAAAGTCAAGATGTCTTTTACTTGAAAAAGGTATTTGAAATCATATATTGAATTGTAAATAAAACTATACAAGAGTACTCTATATATAGAGTACAGAAAAACCTAATGGGCCAAGCCCAAAAAGAATAAAAACAAAACCTAGAGAAATCTAGATCCTTCTAGAGGATTCTAAATAATTACAAATAAATTTATAAAAAACTAATTTCTAATATTTACAACAAATAAATAAACCTAATATTTACAATACTCCCCCTCAAGCTGAGGAATAGATATTTATCATTCATAGCTTGCTAGTAAGTTCTTGAAATCTTTCTGAAGGAAGTCCCTTTGTCAATAGATCAGCTAATTGGCGCCCAGTGGGAATGTATGGAGTGGTAATTAGCCCACTATCAAGTTTCTCTTTGATAAAATGACGGTCGACTTCAATATGTTTAGTCCGATCATGTTGAACTGGATTGTGAGCTATACAAATAGCGGACTTATTATCACATAGCAGTTTCATAGGTCTCTCACATTTTATTTTGAGATCATCAAGTACAGTTTTGAGCCACAGTAACTCACAAATGCCTTGGGCCATATCTCGAAATTCAGCTTCTGCACTTGATCTGGCAACCACATCTTGTTTCTTACTTCTCCATGTCACCAAGTTACCGCAAAGAAACGTGCAATAACCAGTGGTAGAACGACGGTCAGTCACGGATCTAGCATAATCAGCATCTGCGTAGACATCTAAAGATAGATTGCCATCCCGTCGGAACAACAATCCTTTACCAGGAGTAGCTTTAAGATATTGAAGAATTCTCTCTACTGCCTGCATGTGTTTCTCCTTTGGATCGTGCATAAACTGACTAACAACACTAACGGCATAAGCTAGGTCTGGTCTAGTATGAGCCAGATAGATCAATTTCCCAACTAGCCGTTGATATTGTCCTTTATCAACTGGAGGACTCTCCTCTTCATAGCCTATCTTGTGATTCTGCTCAATAGGAGTATTAGAGGGTTTACACCAAAGCTTTCCTGCTTCTTTGAGAAGATCATGAGCATATTTCCTCTGGCTGATGAAAATTCCTTTCTTTGAATGAGCTACTTCTATTCCTAGGAAATATTTCAGTTTCCCAAGGTCTTTGATTTCAAACTCAGAGGCAAGCCGTGTTTGCAGAATCTGTTTCTCCACAGAATCATCACCTGTGATAATATTATCATCAACATATACAAGGAGCACTGTAAGATTCCCATTATGGGAGTGTTTGAAGAAAAGGGTGTGATCTCCTTGACTCTGTCTGTATCCTAAGGTCATCATAACCTTAGTAAACCTTCCAAACCAGGCACGAGGTGACTGCTTCAATCCATACAAGGCCTTTTTTAATCTACAAACTTTATTTTCTCCCTTTATAGAATCAAAATCAGGTGGGATTTCCATGTAGACTTCTTCTTCTAACTCACCATTGAGGAAAGCATTTTTCACATCAAATTGATTTATATCCCAATTGGAATGGGCAGCAAGGGATAATAAGACTCTCACCGTATTCATCTTTGCAACTGGAGCAAAGGTTTCTTCGTAATCAATGCCATAGGTTTGAGTGTAACCTTTGGCCACTAATCGAGCCTTATATCTTTCAAGAGTTCCATCAGAATTATATTTCAGGGCATAAACCCATCTGCACCTTACTGCTTTCTTTCCGTTGGGTCTATCAATAACCTCCCATGTTTATTTTTCTCCAACGCGTTCATCTCCTCTTGCATGGCTTGAGCCCAATTCCCATCTTGCAAGGCTTCATGTACTAATTTTGGGATTGCAATAGAATCTAGTGCTGAAACAAAACTTTTGTGTTGCACAGAAAGATTAGCAGAGGAAACAAAGTGGGAGATAGGATATTGAGTACAAGAGAGACAGGAGGGACAAGTTTTCTTATGACAAGATCTTTTTCCTTTTCTAAGTGCAATGGGCAAATTATCAGAATCAACATTAATTGGTAACTCATCAGAAGTATTAACATCATGATCAGAAATATGAGATTTAGGAGAAACAGGAGACTCGGAAGAAACATGAGATTCAGGACTTACCAGTGGTTCAGACGATTGAGGTTGCTGGTGAGACAGTATGGGTTGTTTCCTCCTCTGATATGCCAATTCAGGTGTCAAAATTTTCCGTATCTCAGGTGTATTTGAACGTTCTGACACACCAGGAGCAGATACACTAGGTTGAGAGAAGACTGATCCAGGCTCAAAAAAGGAAGGGGACGAGTCTTCTGAAGAACGGTTCTCCCCCTGGAAATAAGATTCAGATTCTTGAAATGTGACATCCATAGAAACAAATTTTTTTTGACTTGGTGGATGATAACACTTGTACCCTTTTTTATAAGGGGTATAACCAAGGAAGACACACTTCAGAGCCCTAGGATCCAACTTACTCCGATGTTGTTTATGAACATGGACAAAGGCAACACATCCAAACACTCTTGGTGGAAGGCTCTGTAATATGGGAATAGAAGGAAAGAAGGAAGTCATGGAATGAATAGGACGAATATTGTTAAGGACCCGTGAAGGTAAACGGTTGATCAAAAAAGTTGCAGCTAACACTGCTTCTCCCCAATAAGAACTAGGAATAGATGTATGGAAAAGTAGTGCTCTAGCAACTTCAAGGAGGTGACGATTTTTCCTTTCAGCAACCCCGTTTTGTTGAGGGGTATCAACACATGTGAGCTCAAGAATCATACCTCTATCTGAAATGAATTGTGACGGGCGTTGATTAACGTACTCAGTACCATTATCAGATCTGAGTCTTTTAATACCCTTACCAAACTGAGTCTCAATCATGTGATGAAACCGAATAAATATTTCTGGTACTTCAGACTTGTCTTTCATCAAGTATATCCATGTTACCCGAGCACAATCGTCAATAAAAGAAACAAACTACCTTGCACCTGAAACACTGTGCACTTTAGAAGGGCCCCAAACGTCTGAATGGATAAAAGAAAAAGGTTCCCTGCTTTTAATATTGCTAGAAGGAAATGACACTCGATTGTGTTTTGCAAATTTACAAACATCACAATGAAAGGTCTCAACCGACTTATTGAGAAACAGAGAAGGGAACATAGACTTCGAAAGACTAAATGGTGGTTGCCCCAGACGCTTGTGATGGAGCCAAATCATAGACTCTGCAGTAGAAGGATGACGTGTCATTAATAACTGATTTTTGCCAGCATGGTCTGGAAGGAGATCATACAACCCATCCTGTTCATTAGCAACTCCAATTGTCTTCTTAGTGGTAAGATCCTGAATAACACAATGAGAAGGAAAAAATGTGATAGAACAATTCAAATCAGTTGTAAGTTTTTGAGTGGAGATAAGATTGGTAGAAAGCTGAGGAACATAAAGAACATTTTTAAGAAACAAGGAAGGTTGAATTTGAATGTTACCAGAACCTATAATTGATTTACGGGATCCATCAGCTACGGATATAGTATGACTACCAACAATAGGATGATAAGAACAAAACAACTCAGTACAACAAGCCATATGATCAGTTGCACAAGAATCCAAATTCCATGAGGTTTTAAAATCAGTGCAAGAAGCAAGAAGAGATGTAGAACGTGTGCTCTTACCAGATAAGATCAAAGAACTATCATGCTCAGCCATTCTTCAATAAAAAAAAGTTAACAACCAGCGATAAAATCAACCAAACAGAATATCAAATGACCTCCGATCAAAGAGGTGAGCACAGATCCAGAAAGAGGATGAGGAGAAGATCAGAAAACTTTTTGGCCGGAGCTGGAAAAAATGACCCACGTGCCGGTGGAGGTGTCTGCGAGTGGGCCTCACTCGCTGGGAGTGTGGCTGCACGTGAGAGCGCGTGCGGCGGTCGCCGGAGCTGAAATTTCTGCGGAGAGGTCGTCTGACGGTCGTGAACCTGTCTGTGGCTGGTTGGAGTTGAAAAGTCGCCGGAAAAGTGTCCAAAAACGCGATGAACAGTAGCGGCTTTGTGTTGTTTTGGGAAGATCCGGTCGTCAAACGATTATAACACGTCCGTAAGCTGATAGATCAGAGAAAAAGGATTTGAAAACTGGTCCAAAAGGTCCACCGGAAAATTTTCCGGTGGCGGCTAATGGCGGCAAGAGGCTAAGAAAGAAGGTTTTTGTTTTAACGGAGATGATTGCGGAAGCAGAGCCTTCAGGATCGAGAGCTCTGATACCAACTTGAAAAAGGTATTTGAAATCATATATTGAATTGTAAATAAAACTGTACAAGAGTACTCTATATATAGAGTACAGAAAAACCTAATGGGCCAAGCCCAAAAAGAATAAAAATAAAACCTAGAGAAATCTAGATCCTTCTAGAGGATTCTAAATAATTACAAATAACTTTATAAAAAACTAATTTCTAATATTTACAACAAATAAATAAACCTAATATTTACAATACTTTTTTTATTGGATAAAATACAAAGTCAAGAATGGGACTGTTAGGATACCATCTAAGGAATATTCCAGAATGAAATGTAGAGAATCAATCACTCAAGGCACTCATGCTGAGTCACCAAGCCAAGGCAGTTAGAGGCAGTGTTTAAAAACCCGGCCCGACCATTGACCCGGCCGAAGTCAGGGGTCACGGAGTCACGGGTTCAACCGGGGGGTCACGGGGTCATTGTGCTGACCCGGTTTTATATATTAAAAAATAAATATATATATCCTATATGAACATATTAAAAAATAAACCACCAAGCATCAAAGATTCAAAATATACTTAACATAATTCACCAATTACAACTACAAGTCAATATTACATAACCTAATTAAAGTATCAAGATACAAAGTACAAAACTCATATTCTAATGGGGTCACCACGCTGACCCGGTTCTGCCTCTTTTGAGAAGGTCCCTGACAAAAGAAAATTTAAAGGAAGTAAGAATGTGTTTTTGTTTTCCATCGACGACCGTAAGGATTTCATTTGAATGGGTAAAATTCTTACCTTCTTTAGAAGATTCACGTCAGTGGTGAAGACTGAAGAAGTCTAGGTCGCTGGAAGAGAAGAGAACGATTAGATTTAGGTTTGCAAGTATTTTTTTTTTTAATGAAACGATGTTGTTTCATGGATTTTTTAAAATAAAAAAAACATGTAGTGACTCCCTTTGACCCCTCTGACCCGGGAGTCACTGAAACTCGACCGGGTTTTGGGGGTCGGAGGGGTCGATATGCATATAGGGTCCAACTTGTAATCCCAACCCTCAGAGGGGAGGGGTCAGGGTTGACCCGGGCCAACCGGGGGCGGGATGGGGTTTTAAAACACTGGTTAGAGGGGGAATATTCTAGAAGAGAAATTCTGTTAGAGGCAATGAGGTGAGTCACACGTGAAGAATAATAATAATGCTTAGTATAAATAGATGAAGGAAAAGGAGGGGAGGGGATTGGAAAATAGACTTGGAATTGGGAGAGCATCAACACCTCTCGAATTGTGTTCTCGAATTGTGTTGAGTTGTATTTCTTTCTTTCGTTATTGTCGTAGTAGTAATAGTCTTTTAATTCCAGTATTGTAATTTTCAGTCAATTAATATTCAGAAAACCCAGAAGTTGTTGCTTCTGGACCCAAAAAACTTGGGTTCTTTCTTATTTTAATTCTGGATCTGAACTGGTTGTATCAGGAACCTTCTTGCTCTCTCTCCTTGTGCCCCCCCTTTGTTTGGGAGTTAAAAAACCCCCAAAATGGGGGAACTTTATTTTTAAGAACAATAAACATTTTGGAGGATTTTGTAAAATTCCCCAATTCCTTTCCCTCACTTTTTTAAACTTACAAGCAAGGGAAGGGATTCATAAACCCTCTCTTTCCTTTTCTTTCACTCCTTAAACTAACTCTCAAACAAGCCTTAAGGATGTGTTTGGGAGTTTGGAGGAGAAGGGAAGGAAGGGGATCCAAGAGGGAGGAGTTTTTTTGTTTTTTTTTCCTCTTATATCCCCTAAACATAGCCTTAGGCTTTGTTTGAAAATTTGGAGGGGAAGAGAAGGAAAGGAATTCAAGGGAGAGGGAGGGGAAGGAAGGGAAGGGAAATCAAGGGTATTCCCTTCCCTTGTTTGGGAGTTAAAACCTTCCCAAATTGGTGGAACTTTAATTTTAAGAACAATAATGTCTTTGGAGAGTCTTTTGAAAATCCCCAAATCCATCCCCTCATCTTTTTTAAACTCACAGGGAAGGGATTAATAAACCCTTCCATTCATTTTCCTCCTAAAACTAATTCCCAAACAAGTCCCAGCGGTGATTCTTTGTATTATTAGCTGTTATATTATTGTTTGTGCCTTTTAAATCCTGCTTAAAGTGTTCTGGCTGGTGCTAATGTTCAGTAATTCATTTTAAAGATATGGCCTTGTATACTTAATAAGGGATTTGTAATTCGTGTAACTTTAACATAACACCATTATGGTGTTAATAGATTTTTGAGATTGACGACTAGTGGTATTGTACCAATTAGTAAAATTATTGTTAGTTAAGCAAATGGAGTTTTGTTGTGTTTTTCCCTCTAATTAATTAACAATGAAATTATATGATTCACTGCAGAAGACACAGGCGTAGTAAAAGTCCAAGTAGAAGCAGGGGTTCCAGAAGATATTCTAGATCTCGCTCTCGATCCCATTCGGCCCGTTCCCGTTCCCGCTCACGCTCACGTTCCCGTTCTCGCTCTCCTTACTCTCGTTCTCCCAGGTAATCGTTTGGTTTTTATTTGCCTTTGCCTTGAAATTTATGCAACAGCATCATCTCAACCATGAAAAACTGATTCACAAAGTTGATATTTCAGAATGAGAAACCGTTCAAGGCACTGATGGAATGCTGTATGCATGTAGAAATGGTGATGTGGTCGGTGTGTAATTTTTTATATATGAATTTTACTGTTCCCAAGTGGTTCGAGGGAAACATTTGCCGATGTGCTTAGTTGAGTTTTACTGAAGTTGCGTTAGGCTATCTTTTTGAACATTTCACTTTATCATAACAACAAAACCAACCACGTACGTTTGTAAATATGTGGTGCGTATCATTGAGCTTCTGCGTAAGGGGAAGCTTACGGAAGCTGTTTGTTTTCTTGGTCTATTGTTACGAAAGTTGCCAAGTGTACGGCGAATAATGGGCGTAGTGTGTAATCCGTTTTAGTGTTTTTCCTTTCCCACAATTTCAAAAAGTAATAATAATAAAAAATGGGCGTAGTGAAATTCGTGATAAAAAAAGAAAGATGTAAAAGCCTTTCTAACTGATTTTAATTTTGTCGAAAGAAAAGTAGTGTTTTTGTTATTTTCAATAAATACTCCTTTATTATCGAGCTCAGTGTTTTTTTTTAAAGAAAAAGTATTTTTTTATTAAAAAGAGTCCAAATTTTTTTACTCTAATACTTAAGTTTTTAAAAAATTGAAAATTGCTTGGATGCTTATTTTTTTTTTTCCAAAACTTGAAACAAATGCATCTTAATAATTAGCATATTATCAACTTAATAAAAAGATTAATAGTTTTACGCATAGCAGCATAGGAAATCGACTTATAGGATAATTTAATTTACATTGTAAACTTATTTTTTATTCTAAACTGAAGAGAGTTATTTATTTAAAAATTTAATTTTTTTCTTCTAGCAATTGTTTTTTTGGGATGATGTAATGAAAGGTATTAGGCAGTGATAACGGAAATATAGGTATTCAATCAACAAAGCTTGACATATTTAGAAGATGATTGAGTCACTTAAGCATGTTGAGTTGTTAATAAGGATTTGATCCTTGATCATGTGTGCATGGAAAAAGCTTTGTTAGTACGGTAATCTCTACACTTCAAAAAGATTAGTATGTCTCGAAAGGATTAGTTTTGTGTGAGGGATAATGTAGTAATCACACTGAGTAAGACAACGTAACGAGCAAGAAATAAATTCCAGTTATCCCGTCGCCCACTGAACAATTAATGAAAGCATATCCATACAGTCCCACAGAACCGTAATAAATGCAACCAAGATTATGTTGTATGTGGTGGGAGTGTTATGCCGGGTAGCACTTTGATCTCCAACTCAAAAAGAAAACACTGCACGGGTGGGTACCAATGTCATGAGAATTCCATGACGTTGCTTTTTCTATGCCGCTGCCATCAAACCAAGGGAAGGGGTTCAGCATTCTCAATAGCTATCCCTTACTATAAGAAGTGCTTCCTAGTAAATCTGGGATTGCTGCAATTCTCAGATTTTGTCTATTAATTTAGTTCCCAGGGTTAACCACCGATAAATCTTTAATGCTACTGTTGCACCAAAGATTCAGTACATCCCACGAATAGAAATATTACATGTTAGCTAAAGTTTTCTTTTCTCTGCCAATTTTTCTTTCTCTCGTATGATGTGTAATGCCCCGTTAATGGGATGCACTGAATCTTGGTGTAACAGTAGCACCAAAGATTTATTTGTCAACCACTAAGCTTCAACTTGCTTTTTACGAGTTTTGTGCAGTTAGTTGCTTAGTATCTTGGACAATTTGGATTTCTACTTTGGTCTGTCGTAGAATTATAGTAAATTGGAATCATTAGATCATTTACTAGAGCATTGGAACAACTAAGTTGGATTAAGAAAATGTTTTTCACCAAATAAGTGGGAAATTATATTATTCTTTCCTCCTTGTTTTGGTTGATAGTAAATTAATGGTTTGTTGATATTGATAATGACAGTTAAGAATATCTGGTAAAAACCAATGGCACATTAAATAAGTGGGTGCTTTATGTCAGCTTCCACTGTCCGAGATAAGAGTCGAGAGTTCTCATAATCTCATTAGTTGTAGTCCCTATTGAATTGTGGATGTTCATTGTACCGTCCAAACAAAAGGTCTTGCAATTTGCTTTTGACCATATTACCTGTGATATTGACTATAATGCTGGATTGGGATTTGACTGCTGGTGAAAGGATTGAAAACAGTATAAGAGAGTGAAGAAAGACCAAAGACAATGTAACCTCGGATGACAAAGTCACAAAACTGAAAAAAGTGCTGTTCCAATCTTTTACGGGAAATGGATTTTATGTTCTATTTAAGATATGATATGTGAAATGATCTTAATTATTAATAATCAAATTAACGGTAATAATCGTGTAATTTTTTATCAATATATTTTTTCTTTTTCTTTGTTTATCATCATTAGTCTATCTTATATAATTAAAATTTTACCACATGACGTAATTACGTCAATTCAGACATGAGAGGATTCACTCCCTCTTTTCTGCTTTGAGACTCCAATACCCAGTTTAGATATTTTTTCTTGATTTTCAGTGTCAAGGAAGTCCCATTATTAACTTTTTGGGATAATTCAGCTATCATTTGGAGTCGGACTGAGATCAATCCTGGAGAGAGGGCACTGAACTTTTTCTTACAATTTTGTTTGAAATTGGCAATAAGGTAAATATTTTCAACTTCCTATATCCACACACATTCTCAATCAAATACCCCCAATATCATCTTTCTTGTGTGGACCAGTGTGGCTTCCATTTGCAGCTGTCATTTTTTTAGCATAAAAAAGACAAGTGGACATGTAATCGAGTAATAAATAGATTCTATTCTACCTCTACCATGAATAGTTGTAGGCCAAGAAAAAGGAACTCTTAGGGGCGTTTGGTACAGGAGAAATTTTTATTTGTCCGGAAATCTCAATTTTCAAAAATATAATTTTTACATCCAGTTTATGATAATATCTGGAAATTTAAAATTTAGAAAAATTTAGTTTCCCGGGAATCCCAAAAAACACCACCTACCAAACGGCCTGGAAACACTAATGAATTACCGAAAGCCATCTGTGGTGTGTATAATTTAGCTTGCAAATTGCTATAGCTACTTGCTTCTTTTCGTGATTCTTCCCTCCTTTCTCTGTCTTTAGCATTTCTTGAACAACACGGGATTTTTCCAGTATCTGATCTTAAAGCTAGGCCATCAAGGTCACGTCTAAAACTTACTTTATTCCATCCTTTTCACACCGCACGCGTCTTCCGTAGTGAAAGTGATCGATGCTCATTGATCTCTTCATATAGCCTTTAACCTTCTATTCTCACCTTTACTTGATACCTTCCCCACTTTACTTTAAATAACAAGGCCTTGGAATATATAACAATATCTTTACTCTCACACGAGGGGTCAATAATCTTGTTTAAAACTCCAATCTAATATAGGAACTATGATTAGACATGAGCTATCTGGGGTAGCATCAACAAGTGTCTAATGCAATGCCTATTTCCCTATTCTCCCTATCTCCGACTAGCTATGGCTAACATTTCTCTTGGACTGTGAGAAAGTCTTATTAATAAAAACCCCACCCAGGATTTCATCTTTAGGCACTTTTAGATTTTATTCTTTTCCCTCGCTAGAAATGATTAAGTCTTTTTTGGGTTATATGTAATATATACCGTAAAGAATATTGGGATACACCACCCAAAAGTAAGCTCAAATGGTGAGAGTGCACAAGGTCTTGTAAATTCCACATTAATTGCTCATACAACCAATGAGTGACTATATATCTCAACACGCCCCTCACACAAGAGCATATTGGGCTTGAAGAGTGGACAATGCAACAGATCCAGTCTACCCGTGCTAAGAAATTTCACAAGAGTAAGTGAGAGGCGGTGAGGTTTTAACCCGGTACACCGAGGCTCTGATACCATGTAAAGAATCTTGAATGTTGGGATATTTCTTGTTCAAGCTGGAGCGTATAGATCATAAGCAACAAGCTTGAACAAAAAAGACTAAGAAACATAAAATAAACGAGTGGGGTTGTAACAACTCTATAACTCATCCTAAAGAAAAATAACAAATATAATAAACTAAAATAAAATATTATCTATATCTCTAATATATACATTGAGCAACTAATCACAATCCATTAATTATATATCTGAAAAGACTTTTTAACTTGTATATTCTTGCAGACCCTTAACTAGCTTGAGCCACTTAATTAAAATGAATTAGGTTCAAAATTATATAAGTGAAGCACATGGCGAGACGTATCTTTTCTTGGAAAGCTTAATTAATATGTATTTCTTATGTCCCAATTAATATAAAATCAGATATATTGTTCAAAATAATACTAAAAAGCAGGTGAAGATCCTTACCCTACATATAATTTTCTCGTTAGGCATGGTTTCACATCTGATATTATCGCATGCTTGTACTCTTAAACTAACAAGTTATTATATTATACAATACAATACAAACCAGAATTTCCATGCTTTAGCTGTTTTAAGAGAGAGAGAAAGAGAAAGAGTAGTTATATGATTGAGGCATATCTCAATTATTTGTTTTATATTAAAACCCTTCTGTTTCAAATTAACCCAGCCCCCCTTGTATCTGTGTATTACGTTCACATGGCGTCATTTTTTGTTGTGTTTTGTTTTGGCATGAATATGATCCGAGAGATGAGAAGTCTATAATGAGGCTCCTGCTGGATCATTTTGATTAAATAATTGCAGTAAGCAAACCTAAGTTCATCATCTGCATCTTAGCTTTGAAAATTTATACAATTCCATTATGACATCTATGCCAAGAGACGATAAAGTCACTAATTTTGTACCAAGGTTCTGCTTGAATTATCTCCACTGATAAAATTATCTCAGCTGATTTCCAAAAGATACTTTGTTTTGAATTCATAATTTTAAGGAAATTAATAAAAGATATTTTAATAAAATTTATATGATAATTTTTTTACAAAAATACCCTTTATTAATTTAAAAAATATGTAATTTTAGGGGTCATCGAAAATAACTTATCTGGTGAATGGAGATAACTTATCTCCGCGGTGAATATTACTAAACAATATCTCGTAATAGAATAGAACGCGTTGATTTTGGAATATATAAGATGAGGTAGGATATTCCTACTACTTATTCTTTCTACTACCATTTTAATCATCATTGGATTCAAAAAAAAAAATTTTCTTCTCTCTTCATCCAACTTTTCCTCTAATGTAATGGTGATTAAAGTGGTAGTGGAATGGTAATAGAAAAAAATGGATAGTAAGAATATCCTACCCAAGATAAAATCTTTAGAGTTCCATAGAATATTACACTATACTGTAACTTATTATATAAAAATTGAACTGCAGTTCAAACTATTTCTGAGAAAGTAGAATCCCCTTGCGATTGTGACGTACCAGTACCATGTTCAGATGAACTACCATGAAGATCTCCTTATCAGATCATTTCGCAATCTACGTTAGCAAGAGCTCCTCTAGTTAACGTTCTACGGTTCCTATGTAGGGAAATTTTTATTACGTTCCCGGATCACCGTGATCTTTTCACTCAAACATTGACACCTATATTTTTTATTTATTTTTTCTTTTCACTCTCATTTCTCCTCACCTTTTTCTCTCACCTCAGTCCCACCCAATACTTTGTGGTCTCGGACCACCTTAAATTCACTTCCTAAGTAGACCCATCAGTCGGACCACAAGCATCAGGGTCCCACTTATTGTCTCCACATTGCTGCATTGTCCAGTGGGTAAACAAAAACGCATGTAATAAGAATTAATGGTATTAAGTCCCATAATATCTCGGTAGTTAATGATTCCAAATTCTCCCGACCTAGCAATGTGGTTAGTTACTTTGTTGTCTCGGTTCTGTTTTATCGGCAAGTGACTAAATATGGGGGAACATATTGTTCGTTATACAATATATAATGGAAAATGAGAGCAGAATGTATATTTTGGAACGTTATGTTAGAAATTTTATTCGTACGTGGCTAATATTGATTAATTAGTTTTGTATTTTAAAATTGAGATATGTTATTTTATTTACTTTTTTTTTTTGCATACCTTTGCATATCACCCTAGAAGATCATTAGATCAGAATCTTAATTAACATTTATCTTTCTCCTCCTTTTTAGATTCTGATCTAACGGTATTGGAGAGTGGTAGGCAAAAATAGGTAGAATAATCTATATCTTTAAAATTAATCTGGTTAATGGATATTCCAATATTATTATTATAACTAACCCATTGTGATCACATTAAATTGGACTTTTGACATATGTTGTTATTGGGCCTAGTTATGCAGCAATGTAGGCTTTAGTGTGACCTTGATTTTTTATGATGGGTGGACCTAGCTAACACAGACTCTTTTTTGGGTTATTGGCTAGGTCCATTCTTTAGCCTATTTATATTGGAGTTAAGCCCCATGATCCATCATGCTCCCATAGCTGAAGCTGCCATTTTTGGAATAGGTAATAGAAAGGAAGATCTGATATGTAGTCCCCCTTTTCTCCGACTTTGTAATAGCCCAACAAGGTGCGCGCAATCTCAACTTTAATTTCATATTATTTTGATATTTTATAATCATATACATCATCTGAAATTTTAAATCTATTATTGACTAATGAATTGGAGGATTCATTTTTTTGACAAATAAGTAATTAAGAAACAAAATGGTTGTTGGTTTATTTGAGAAAGAAAAGCAAGGATATAGTGGTAAAGATTTGTTTCAATTTAAATGTTTTTTTTGTAAACAAAAAGGCTTAAGCCACAGAATAAAGAAAGAACACAAAAGGAAACCTAACTATTGCTACTCAAAGCACAAGGTCTTCCATATCAGCAAGCAAGAGTAATTAGAGGTGTTCTTCATTCAAAGCAGAATTATGGGGTGTGCTCACTAGAAATGATGCGGCAGTTCGTAAAAATCATTTGATTTCTCGCATACGAACATGGATCGATAAAAATTGGTCTATGATTTTAAGACATACTTTGAGGGAGGGTAACTCATGTGCAGACTGGTTGACGAATTTCATATTAAACCATGAGGGGCAGGAAAACTATCTTGTTTGTCACGAACCTCCTCTTGGCATCCAATTACTGTTCAATTTAAATGTTTAAAATATTAAAATATTAAGTAAAGATCACATTAAATATTTTTATTTTAGATTTTTCTAAGACACACAGTTCATTAAATTTGAAGGATTGACAATGCATAATTACCATTATGTTAAAAAAAAGTTCATAATATTTAATTATTCATTAATAGAAAGAGAACACTGAATATTGAACTCATGATCACTTAGTCATATAAACTCTTATATTAAATAAAGAATCATTTTAATCTAAAAATTAAACTATTAAATAAAAATCACATGAACAATTTTTAAACTATATTTAACTAAAAATAGCCGAGGAGACCACAACCCCCAATCTTCATTTGTACATGATCAATTTAATTGATTCGCTTGCTCTACATGGACCCCTACATTGCCTACTAAATCCATAAACAAGGAGATTTCATCTTTGTCACGACAAGTATGGAGAATCCCCAAATGGTTCCTCACTCACTCAACCATAAATTGGTGGACTTTCCTTCTACATTTCTTCTTTTGTAGCTTACGATAAGGTCAGTGACCATGCTAATTGGTCCATGCCTTCCTCAAAAGCCCTCCCGATCCGATCTAATCTAATCCAAACCTTTGTAGCTACGGTACTATGTT